>JAWPHD010005055.1:0-171991 GCA_037043455.1 Cyrtodaria siliqua
ACTCAAGGCTTCCTTTGTGGTGAGTATATGTAGACGTCTATCCAGTCACAATATAAACTGTGATATAAGGTACGATACTCAAGGCTTCCTTTGTGGTGAGTATATGTAGACGTCTATCCAGTCACAATATAAACTGTGATATAAGGTACGATACCCAAGGCTTCCTTTGTGGTGAGTATATGTAGACGTCTATCCATTCACAATATAAACTGTGATATAAGGTACGATACTCAAGGCTCCTTTGTGGTGAGTATATGTAGACGTCTATCCAGTCACAATATAAACTGTGATATAAGGTACGATACTCAAGGCTTCCTTTGTGGTGAGTATATGTAGACGTCTATCCAGTCACAATATAAACTGTGATATAAGGTACGATACTCAAGGCTTCGTTTGTGGTGAGTATATGTAGACGTCTATCCAGTCACAATATAAACTGTGATATAAGGTACGATACTCAAGGCTTCCTTTGTGGTGAGTATATGTAGACGTCTATCCAGTCACAATATAAACTGTGATATAAGGTACGATACTCAAGGCTTCCTTTGTGGTGAGTATATGTAGACGTCTATCCAGTCACAATATAAACTGTGATATAAGGTACGATACTCAAGGCTTCCTTTGTGGTGAGTATATGTAGACGTCTATCCAGTCACAATATAAACTGTGATATAAGGTACGATACTCAAGGCTTTCTTTGTGGTGAGTATATGTAGACGTCTATCCAGTCACAATATAAACTGTGATATAAGGTACGATACTCAAGGCTTCCTTTGTGGTGAGTATATGTAGACGTCTATCCAGTCACAATATAAACTGTGATATAAGGTACGATACTCAAGGCTTCCTTTGTGGTGAGTATATGTAGACGTCTATCCAGTCACAATATAAACTGTGATATAAGGTACGATACTCAAGGCTTCCTTTATGGTGAGTATATGTAGACGTCTATCCAGTCACAATATAAACTGTGATATAAGGTACGATACTCAAGGCTTCCTTTGTGGTGAGTATATGTAGACGTCTATCCAGTCACAATATAAACTGTGATATAAGGTACGATACTCAAGGCTTCCTTTATGGTGAGTATATGTAGACGTCTATCCAGTCACAATATAAACTGTGATATAAGGTACGATACTCAAGGCTTCCTTTATGTTGAGTATATGTAGACGTCTATCCAGTCACAATATAAACTGTGATATAAGGTACGATACGCAAGGCTTCCTTTGTGGTGAGTATATGTAGACGTCTATCCAGTCACAATATAAACTGTGATATAAGGTACGATACTCAAGGCTTCCTTTATGGTGAGTATATGTAGACGTCTATCCAGTCACAATATAAACTGTGATATAAGGTACGATACTCAAGGCTTCCTTTGTGGTGAGTATATGTACACGTCTATCCAGTCACAATATAAACTGTGATATAAGGTACGATACTCAGGGCATCCTTTATGGTGAGTATATGTAGACGTCTATCCAGTCACAATATAAACTGTGATATAAGGTACGATACTCAAGGCTTCCTTTGTGGTGAGTATATGTAGACGTCTATCCAGTCACAATATAAACTGTGATATAAGGTACGATACTCAAGGCTTCCTTTGTGGTGAGTATATGTAGACGTCCATCCAGTCACAATATAAACTGTGATATAAGGTACGATACTCAAGACTTCCTTTGTGGTGAGTATATGTAGACGTCTATCCAGTCACAATATAAACTGTGATATAAGGTACGATACTCAAGGCTTCCTTTGTGGTGAGTATATGTAGACGTCTATCCAGTCAAAATATAAACTGTGATATAAGGTACGATACGCAAGGCCCCCTTTGTGGTGAGTATATGTAGACGTCTATCCAGTCACAATATAAACTGTGATATAAGGTACGATACTCAAGGCTTCCTTTGTGGTGAGTATATGTAGACGTCTATCCAGTCACAATATAAACTGTGATATAAGGTACGATACTCAAGGCTTCCTTTGTGGTGAGTATATGTAGACGTCTATCCAGTCACAATATAAACTGTGATATAAGGTACGATACGCAAGGCCCCCTTTTTGGTGAGTATATGTAGACGTCTATCCAGTCACAATATAAACTGTGATATAAGGTACGATACTCAAGGCATCCTTTGTGGTGAGTATATGTAGACGTCTATCCAGTCACAATATAAACTGTGATATAAGGTACGATACGCAAGGCCCCCTTTGTGGTGAGTATATGTAGACGTCTATCCAGTCACAATATAACCTGTGATATAAGGTACGATACTCAAGGGTTCCTTTATGGTGAGTATATGTAGACGTCTATCCAGTCACAATATAAACTGTGATATAAGGTACGATACTGAAGGCTTCCTTTGTGGTGAGTATATGTAGACGTCTATCCAGTCACAATATAAACTGTGATATAAGGTACGATACTCAAGGCTTCCTTTATGGTGAGCATATGTAGACGTCTATCCAGTCACACTATAAACTGTGATATAAGGTACGATACTCAAGGCTTCCTTTGTGGTGAGTATATGTAGACGTCTATCCAGTCACAATATAAACTGTGATATAAGGTACGATACTCAAGGCTTTCTTTATGGTGAGTATATGTAGACGTCTATCCAGTCACAATATAAACTGTGATATAAGGTACGATACTCAAGGCTTCCTTTGTGGTGAGTATATGTAGACGTCTATCCAGTCACAATGTAAACTGTGATATAAGGTACGATACGCAAGGCTTCCTTTATGGTGAGTATATGTAGACGTCTATCCAGTCACAATATAAACTGTGATATAAGGTACGATACTCAAGGCTTCCTTTGAGGTGAGTATATGTAGACGTCTATCCAGTCACAATATAAACTGTGATATAAGGTACGATACTCAAGGCTTCCTTTATGGTGAGTATATGTAGACGTCTATCCAGTCACAATATAAACTGTGATATAAGGTACGATACTCAAGGCTTCCTTTGTGGTGAGTATATGTAGACGTCTATCCAGTCACAATATAAACTGTGATATAAGGTACGATACCCAAGGCTTCCTTTGTGGTGAGTATATGTAGACGTCTATCCAGTCACAATATAAACTGTGATATAAGGTACGATACTCAAGGCTTCCTTTGTGGTGAGTATATGTAGACGTCTATCCAGTCACAATATAAACTGTGATATAAGGTACGATACGCAAGGCTTCCTTTATGGTGAGTATATGTAGACGTCTATCCAGTCACAATATAAACTGAGATATAAGGTACGATACTCAAGGCTTCCTTTGTGGTGAGTATATGTAGACGTCTATCCAGTCACAATATAAACTGTGATATAACCACGGTGCTGATTGTACTTGAATATACTGTTTGTTTTATCAGTATATATTTGTTATCTTAATATAGACATATATTTTAGATGAACCTCTGTTAAAGCCTTAGCTATAGTAAATGCTGCGCTTAGTCTTCAGCATGCGTTCTTCTGGTAGTCCATCCACATCGAAATTAAACACTGTGCTACTACGGCCTTGCGGGGGCCACACATATAAGTATATATTGCATTCAGCTTAGTTTTTAATGCTAAACTGTAAGATCCAAATTGAATATCATTGCAGTCAAAACTCTAGGGCTTTTGCTATAATAACGTTACGCAAAAATCAAAATTGTAACATTTGTAATAAAGCTAATTAATATTATTCAGTTGTATTGGTAAATTAGCTATCATTTTTGTTTACAATGTTGTGCCTAAAATGATCAAGCCTTGAATTCACCAACCATTCCTGAGAATATTCTTAAACTTAAGCCCAAGTATGCACATTTCAATCTCAAATATTTCTATAGGTTTACAGAATAAACGTTCATAACAAGCAGCTATGTATATATACTAATAAATAACAAAATTCCTACGATTGTTTATCTTTTAAGGTCATGGAAATATTTGAACGAATTTTCAGTACTTGAGTTCAAGTCTAAGAATAGTTTGAAGAATGGTTGGTGAATTCCAGGCCTGATGTCTGTCCCTTGCCCAAAATTGCTGCTTTTAATGTTGTCAAGATTACTGTTAATAATAATTAAAAAGTGTAATATGAAACAAAAATGTATTCATTTTTATTTTGTTTACCAATACTTTCAGGGTTGCATGCCTTCGTTCATTTATCAGAAATACATATCACTGGTCTGTTGTTGCACTATGAATACCGAAGATAGATATCACTGGTCTGTTGTTGCACTATGAATACAGAATATAGATATCACTGGTCTGTTGTTGAGATATCACTGGTCTGTTGTTGCACTATGAAGACCGAAGATAGATATCACTGGTCTGTTGTTGCACTATTAATACCGAAGATAGATATCACTGGTCTGTTGTTGCACTATGAATACAGAATATATATATCACTGGTCTGTTGTTGCACTATGAATACCGAAGATAGATATCACTGGTCTATTGTTGCACTATGAATACCGAAGTTAGATATCACTGGTCTGTTGTTGCACTATGAATACCGAAGTTAGATACCACTGGTCTGTTGTTGCACTATGAATACCGAAGTTAGCTATCACTGGTCTGTTGTTGGTTGCACTATGAATGCCGGAGATAGATATCACTGGTCTGTTGTTGCACTATGAATACAGAATATAGATATCATTGTTCTGTTGTTGCACTATGAATACCGAAGTTAGATATCACTGGTCTGTTGTTGCACTATGAATACAGAACATAGATATCACTGTTCTGTTGTTGCACTATGAATACCGAAGTTAGATATCACTGGTCTGTTGTTGCACTATGAATACCGAAGTTAGATATCACTGGTCTGTTGTTGCACTATGAATACCGAAGTTAGATATCACTGGTCTGTTGTTGCACTATGAATACAGAATATAGATATCACTGTTCTGTTGTTGCACTATGAATACCGAAGCATACGAAAAAAGACACATGTAACAGTGTGAGATATTTGTTAATTTTCAAATGTTTTAACCAGTAAATTCTAACACTCGAGTAAGTGCAGAAATTACTGAATACTAATAATTAATACTGTTGCACTGTCTTTGTTGGTATTTCCTTAACATAGGAGTAGGACCTGGTGTCGGTGGTGGTGGTGAGAGGGTGGGGGTGGAGGAAGGGAATGGGGGAGGTAAATGGAAAAATGGTTAGCGCTCAAAAAGTATATTTTCCCCTATATAATGGGGTGTGTGTGGGTGGAGAGGGATAAATGGAAAAATGGTTAGCTCTCAAAAAGTATATGTTTCACTATATAATATTGTATGTTTTGGTGTAACTTGGCGTGGATAACGTTTTTTGTGTTTTTTGCTTGCCAAGAAAATATGAAGAAATCTGCCCCCCACCTAATAATTGAAACATGCTTTTTTTGATTCTCAAATATCTTTTTCAAAAAGTTTGGCCCCCATCCTCCACCTCTTCCCCCCACCCCTAATAATTGAAACATTCCTACGCCCATGCTTAAGATACGAGTTGTGCTACTCTACTGCTTTTTTTTTTGGTATTCAAATACAATATTGCAAAATCCTAATCAGAGCGCTTAAATCTATACTCCTCAAAATAATTAAGGACCATCCCTTCTTTATTTCAATAAGATTAAAGTTTGCATTATCGCACAAGTATAAATAGACATTGCATTACAAAAATGGAAACAGTTTCGTATTTATGTATTCTTTAGAAACATTTTACACTAACAAACTATAATTCAGTGCCAAATATGCAACTAGGTCTTGAAAATTTACCTCATTTCGGATGGGATAAAAATTCAGCGTTTTCCCAAACTGTTCGGTGTATTTAAACTGTCAAAGATTAGTAAATTACAGGGGAAAATAAAAATTCTCGTCAATAGTTCCATTGATAGTGATTAAAAGTAATGACTAAATTGACAAAAAATATTAAAACTTTTAGTATTGCTGTTTTGGGGTAAATTAATGATTTTTTTAAATAATCAAAAACGTCGGACTCTTTTTAATTAACAGAACAATGTATATAAACATTTTGTTCTTTTATCCAATGCAGAAGACCTGACACTGTCCAGTTTAATGCAACATTGCTTACACATTTTGTGTAACCATGGTAACCGTTTGTGAAATGGTATGTAGTCAATTTCACTGATAAGCATATGGAGTAATATTCTTGCTGTCCTTAAAATATTTTGAGTAGTTTATATAACAAAATAAGTTTTAAAAAGTTTTAAAAACAACTTCATGATAATAGAAAATAAAAATATTAAAATACAAACAGCTGAGATTGTCCATTATGTTTGCTGAAAATATGTTTACGTGGTTATTATTTACATTTGGGTCACAAATCTAAGTTAAACATACAACTGTATTGATATATGAAATCAATAAATGTATACAAGTGGCGTGTTGTAAAACTATAATGGTAATATTTTGTATATTATATCTTACGGTTACATATCTATATACAATGCCTATTCCCTGGCGTGAAACATTTTAAACTGTTCTCCGATTATGACGATGAGCGTTCAAAAATGTACTCCGTCTCAAGATTTTTTAAACACATTATTCTTGTTTTGTTGACCATAACGTGTTACGGATATCAAAACGTTTTTCATTACCTTTTATAATAAAAAGGATATGTTTTCTACATATTTCAATCCCCTACCCTCACCCACACTTCCCAAACAAAAACACTGTTTTTCGTATAATAAATAAATATTGCTTCGCCTCCGTCGACATTATTTGTCGCAGGTTGACAATATCCCCTGTCACTCTCATTGGAATGACCACGGTTACGCCTTGGTCGACATTAGTTTGTTCATGATGACAATATCCTCCGTCACTCGCACTGGACTGCAATATTTATTCTTATATGTATTTTGTATTTGTCTATGGTTAGCAGACTGTGAATCATGTAGATGGAGATAAGCATGCTTTACAACTTGAATTCCTAGAGAACTCGTCTAAAAACTTGAATGGTATAATCACATATTTTGGAACGTTCAAAGGTCACCGTTTCCCTTGTGGATTTGACGTTTTCTACTCAGTGTAGAATGCGGCAATGTTTCCGGAATCTTTGTTTGTCCGGAATGTTTACGGAGCAGAATGATTTGTTTGTTTGTATGGTGTTTCACGTCATTTTCAACACATGTAAGGTTATATATGACGGTCAATTTGTCTGTGGTGGAGGCAGATCACCCACTTTTCCTGGGTATAACCAGTACAGTACACCTCCCGCCATCCATAAGATAATCGACACTTCCTCACTTATAAGACGAGCTCCCAGCGGGATTCGAACTCACAGAGCTAAGAGACGAAGGTGTACAACGCAACGTCTTAACCATTCGGCCACGGAGACGCTAGGAGCAGAATGAAATTATAAATGCAATTGAATGAAATCGCAAGTGTTGGAATGAATAAGTGTAACTCTTTAAAAGTATTTTCATGGATGAAGATCCATGCAATTTATTGAATTCACGAATATATAACGACAAAGTTTAGCGTTATATCGATTTTATTTATAATGACAACAAGAAACGAAAAGGGAAAGGCTTTTTGATTTCTTATCAATTTACATTTTAATGATTATATCAGAAAATTAAATGTTGATGAAGGCTGTCATGCCGAAACGTTAACAACTCCGTGTTGTTAATGTTTTTTTTTAACTATCATTAAGGATTAGACAATTACACTATGTGGACTTCCCAAGAAGTTTGTGAAGCATTCTTCCTATTAGATAATATTTTCGTCAGTCATGGAACGACCGTTTATAGACAAATTGATGGTCCCTATGTTTACGAACTGTGCACCCCTTGTCGCAGATTAATTTTTATATTGCTATGGAAGAGATTTCTTGTTGAGTCTTTCACCAGATACCCAAGCAGATGTTATTGAAGCCTTTAATGACACCTCTCGGTATCTGGATGACATAATGAACATTGACAATCCTTTATTTTCTACTATGGTTAATAATATATAACCTAAAATACTTCATATTAACAAAGCTAACATTTCTGATAATAACGCTTCTTTTCTCGATTTACACCTCTCCATTGAAAATGAAAAAATAATTAGCAAAATATATGACAAGAGAGATGATTTTAAATTTGATCCCATTTATATGGGGATGTACCCCAAGCAACTTTTTATGGGGTCTATGTGTCTCAGCTTAATCGTTTTTCGAGAGCTTGTACTCGGGTTGAGGATTTTAATATTCGTAATGATTAACTAAAATGCTACTCCATCAGGGCTACCGTTACCATAAACTTCGTAAAACCTTTGCAAAATTGTATTATCGTATGATCTTCTTTCCAAATATATAAGTAATATAAGAACTCTTCTACGACAAGGTCTATCACAACCTGCCTTTTATGGTGACGTGATTTACAAACTTCATAATATCCTTGGTCATGATCACTTCCACACTATCTTTGTTAAACTTGTAAAAAGGTGTATTCAAAGAGGTTATGACCCTACCATTTTGCAACGCACTGCATTTACAGTTCGCCACTATGCTTTCCTCTTTAATTGTGCGATGACCGGATAGGCTGTGAACCTTATGATGACGTCTACCTAAAGCTCAAAAGGACGGTGACGTTTGATGTTTGTCTGTAGTCTTGTCTTGTCTTGTCGTGCCCTCAAGGGTTTATTCTCTTGTTGCTCTGGCTTCTGCCAAGTCACTGAGTACCTTCTTTGTGGCTTTCTAGGCTACTGTCTTGTTTGTATTTATAAATACACGAGCATCTTTGTGTTTGACTTATATTGCCTATTAATACTGCCTTGTTAGTTAGAGAATAGTTCATGGCGGAGATTTCTTTATTTGTACTGTCCCGTTTTACTGAGATGAAGTAGGGTAAGTGTGAGGTTTGGTGCACCCTAGAACCTGGTTTAAACCCCCAGCGGCATTTTTTTGCCACTGACCGTTCCAAGGTGGTAGCGCTATTGGCAACCATTTTATGTTTGGGATGTGTTATTTGGCCTAATATTCATCTTTAAAGTTGCTCTTTGTTTATGTGTGTGTTTGTGGTTGACTCTCGTCCGTGAATGCTACTTTTTCTGTTCGATTTTTAACGAATTCTTCTTTTTCTTCTTTTCAAGAAGAATTCTGTTATAGCGAATGGTCTACCCAATCCGTTCACCTGATATATTCTACTTCCGGTTGCCTAACTTCCTCCGTTCTAGAAATATAGTCCATCATTTCTTTCAAAATATTTCTCAAATTCAATCACCTTACAGTCTGCTTTCGGACTGTTTCAGTGTTAAATAACGTTTATTTATTTCAAAATGTGCATTTAAATAAGCAAGATCTCATTTATCCGCCACACGCGTATGAATATTTTACCATATTTGCAATGGCTATTTTAAGATTATTTTGAGAAAATACCTATGACGTCACAGTAAACAAACCCAGAAATCCGCCATTTTGGTTTTAAACTGACGAGAATTTTAAAGGAGTTACAGATGCTAAACATGGATTTTACCGTTAATATGTCCCTCAATAAGGTTCTTGTGACAGAAAGAAGGATTAAATTAGTTGATATGAACAAAAATTATACGACACAAAAAGGTTTATATTCAGAAACAGTGTTTGAAATGTGGAAAATTTGATGAATATTTTTCGGATTATACTAGTGTTCGGATAACATTTACATAGTCAACCAACGACGACGTGACCAGAAAGAACGCAATATTATGTAAGTAAGTTACTTTCAATTTCGGGCATTATGATGATTGGGATTAGGCAACTGACATTTCATACCCCCAATGAAAACAACAAAAATTTCTAAAACCTTAAGTGTTTGAAGAAAGAAGAAGAACTGACAGTTCATACCACAATGAACATACACAAAGACACTAAACCTTCAAACATTGCAAGGAGTTCAACATAAACAGGGTATGGCTCTCAGTTGTAGGCGTACGCCCTCGTTTGAGCTTGCCCAGAATGTCGCGCTATATGTCCCATATACAGTATAATTTGAATTAAGGTTCTATTGGAGTTAATCCGAGCCTTCTTTGACCGGTTCAAAGCCTTTTTTTATGTTTGTTATATTACATCTGTCTTTGTACGAAAAAGTCGATATCAAATAAAGAAGAAAATAAAGAAGCTTTTTTATGTCAGAGAAGGCTCTGATTATGCGGGAGTGTGTCTAAAACCCCGAGATGTGACTCCTTCAGTACTCGAACCCTGGACCTCTGCAAGCGGTAACTCCAATGTTACTGTGTTGCTGTTTTTTAAAGAAATACCACTTGCGGAGTTTTTTTATTCTGAACATTGCCAAATTTATGGTATGAATTCAAGCACAAATTATGAACAATCGTAAAACAGTAAACTTACTTCATAATTCATTGACAACTTGAGAAACATACATGTACTGTCAATGTAAATAAACTAAACAATTGAAAACATGTATTTCAAAAGAACGTATCTTTAAAAAAAAAAAAAAAGTCGATTTATTTCAGTTATTTCCCCTATTAGTAGCGCCTTCCCTAATAATAGCGCCTCCACCAATGTTAAGAAACCGTACCTTCCTCGAAAATCCAAAAACTATTTAAAAAACACAAAACTTTCGTCTTTAATGCTAATGGATTTGATTACAGGGAGTTTTTTTTTACTACGACACTGACTTAATTGGTCTATCACATAAATTAAACCTTATAGCGGTGTCATCAGTTTTACCTGTTATGCTTCAATGATAACAGAGTTATACTCCGTATACAGTCGGGTGTCGTAGTAAAATATCGTCTTATAGTAATTTTGTCTTATAGTAATTTTATAGTAAACAATCGGGTAAGATATCGAGAAATATTGAACTTTGTATAGCGCCGGGCGCTACTAATAGGGAAATACGGCATGTTTGTTACATGTACGTTACGTTGCATACATATTTTTCTAATATCCTGTAAAACAGATTCTGATTGTACCAGCTCTACACATCACTGTGTTTCATCACGGACATTTTGCGTGAAAAGTGTATTGTTGTTTTTTATGTATTATTACTCATAAAATGTCAACTGTCTAGTTTCATTGGTTCAATAGCAATATTAATCACTCCGAGCACTCCGGAACGTTTCACAATGTTGTACCACACAGAGAAAAAGATCAGTATATGGTACTAATTGAAAAAAATATGTACACATGCACATACAGAATTTGGTTTTAAACCCAATTCAACATAAACTCTTTAGTGAATTTGGGAATGATAATTTTCCTGGTTTTCATGCATGTGGATGTCGAATCAAGTACATTTATTAAACCGGTTTCATTAAATCTTTGCATGATTCAACATTATTTACACATGTATAAAATCACCAAAATAAATAATTATACATGAATTTTAATCATCTTTTCATGAGATTTTTTTTTTTAATTTACGCAATAGTTTTAATAATGCCACGCAACATCAAGGTGATTCCTGGAACACATGACATCACGTTGGTTAAAAAAGACGCGTTAGATACACATGTTTTTTCAAAGTATTTTTGTATTGTTATATCATAAAATGGAAACAGAATCATTTTAGAATTAATCGTGGCATAAAAGTATCTCAAATTTGTTTGGTTTTTGTATGAAATTCGTGAAACGCGTGAAAATGTTTCTATTGTAACTCATTAGAGGCTTGTTTAATGAAAGATTCATTTAAACTTGTTTCATAAATTATATATGAAATGGTAATCCATTTGATATCCTCTGTATTTTTATTTCATGTGAATTTCTGGTTAGAAAGGGACTTAAACTTTCACGTTCTGACACATTTCAGCATTATTTCAGTACTTTCACTTTGAAAAGCATGTTGCTGAAACTGCAGCTAGAATTTGTGAGGCCATCCTTAAAAAATATTTGTTTGCTGTTTCCCCAATCCAGACCCAGGATTTTATAGGTGGGTAGGTAGGTACATGTAGGTGATTTGTTTTTTTGCCAAAGACAGTAAAAATCTTAAGAAATAAAAGAAAAATATACTAAAGATAGTAAAAAAAAACATGTTAAAGAAATTCTATAACATTTTTTGGGGAGGGCCCTTTTTCGTGGGTAGGTAGGGAAACAGCAAACCAACACATTTTAGCTTATGTGATGAAAGTGTCCGGCGTCCGTCCGTCCGTTAACTTTTGCCTTGTGAACACTCTATGGCCTTCTTTATTAATCGAATATTTAGGAAACTTTGCCAGTGTCTTTGTATCAATGAAAGCTCTGACAAGTTCGAATACCAGCCAGATCGGATTAATTTCACTGGAGTTATGGCTCTTGTTTTGCTAAAAAATGGCATAGTAAGCCTTGTGAACACTCTAGCACCTTCATTTATTATTTGTTCTTTACCGAACTTTCAAAGATTATTAATATCAATGAAAGCTCGGAAAGTTTGAAAACCAGCCAAATCGGTTCAGTAACACCGGAGTTATTGCCCTTGTTGTTGTTTTTTTGAAAAAAAATGCCATTTTCTGCCTTGTGAACACTAGCATTTTTGGGGCCTTTTTAACAGAGTACGTTTGATTGTGGGTGACAAGCACGTAATTGTTGAAAGTCATTTTGTTTCTTGTATTAAAAGAACGAAGTTCCTGGCGTGGAAAATCGTCAAATAAACGATACTGTGTTTTCAACGGTTATATCGAAATACCCATTATATTAAAAGATTTACAGTGTACAAATTCAAGTTGCATTCTCAAACTTCCTGTGGTGTAGTGGAAACACCCATATCATTTATTGCTATGAGACCTTGGTCCGAATCCAAGCAGGTAGACAATTACTCTTTTTTATTTGCTTGCACATTGTAAATTGTGTCGGTTATAAAAAACGCACAAAAACACTGAAATTAACAATATCTTTTTGAAAAAAGGGTTCAACTCCTTTTCTCCATATAACCATACATGTATGCACATGTTCATTTGTTTTGGTACCCGGCTGTTTATCGACAACATTAAATATATTGACCTCGGGTTTTTGTGTTCGGCCATGATACACCACGCTGCATTATTGAATATATATGTAATATATAAGAAGAGAGTGAATCGTATATCATCTACATTGTCTCCCACATTTACTCAGACACTGTGCATCATTTACAATTTTTATTTTTTGTTTGTACACAGTGTATATGCAATAGTACAGGGTGTATGTTGACAAACCTGCAGTAATGGTGTATAAGCTGATATTATAATTGTGTAGGCAACATATCCAACATATAAGCACCCGAAACAAAAACCTGTCCAGACATCATGCTTCCATTTTCTTCAGACAGCAGAATAATTTCAATAAACAATTAATACATGCTAGAGAATTCGTTACCAGTACTTTCAGGACTTTGATTATATCTATATTTATATCAGTAAGACCGTGACCAAGTTTAACAGTGAATACTATTGACGCATTCATTGCCTAGTTATTGCTTTTGATAAAAACAGCAACACTTATTTCAGCTTGATAACTCATTTTCATTAGTTATACAAACAGTTGTCAGTTCACATGCCCACAGCCATGTTTATTTACTTATCGGCAACTTTTTTACGTTTGCGTAAAACCTCGCTTGTATAATATTTAATATCATGTTAGATTTGCGATTCACTGTAATCATACACAACGCACATCGTCGGATGCGTATTTTTAGCTCTACCTTTGCTTCAAACAACATCTCCTCTGAAACTTCCTGGTAGAATTTGACGAAACTTCAAAGGAAGAATCCTTCATGGTTTCCCTCAGATTTATACATATCGTCAACAAATATGTCAGCCAATACTAAAATTAGAAACATCCTTAAACGACTTCTTCTCAGGAACAGTTCAGGGCCCCGTTTTATGAAACAACTTACGACCATTTTGAACGTAAATCAATTTCTCACATGCTTCACTCTGAGTTACACTTTTCAAATAAGCGTGATTTCATTTCATTTTCTTATACATGTGATATTTCGGCACTACGTGCACACATAACTGTCTACATTGAATGCTTACGTGAAAAAAGTGAACGATTTTAAAATTTGAGACTTATCGTAAGATGTTAGATAAAACAGGGCCCAGAAGAATTGACGAAACTTCACAGAAATTGCATGGTCCCTCTCTGAGATGTATATAATTCGTCTCGATCCGTCAACAAATATGGCCGCCGATACTGAAAATAGAAAAATATATTTAAACAACTTCTCCTGAGCTGATGGGTAGAAATTGATGAAATGTCACAGGAAGCATTCTTGCATGGTCCTCTCTCAGATTTATACATATTTTCCCGATCCATCGTTTATAAAAATCGTCCCGATCCATCAACAAATATGGCCGTCATTACTAAAAATAGAAAAATCTTTAAACGACTTATTCTCATGAGCTGTTCAGTATAATTTGTCGAAACTTCACAGAAAGCATCCTGACGTGGTCCTCTCAGATTCTTTACAAGTCTTCCCAAATATGACAGCCGTTACTAAAAATATAACAATCTTTAAACTACTTCTTCTCATGAACCAATGATCAGATTGTTATTTTGTTTTCTCATGAAAACCTTTGTTCATGGGTTGAAATCCCTGTTAGGCAAATTGTTGTGGTTTTTGTAAACTTCCTCGTGGGCTTTTGTTTTGCAATTTATTATACAGGCACGCATTTTTGACTTAATAAGTGTTGCTTTACTCGGCAGTGACTGATTAAGCGAAACCTCGGCGGTTATTGTATTATTGTATTATCAGTAGGAACGCCAGCCCTATAGCGTAGGAATATTTATTAAACAAGGTCACGTGACATTATCGGGAAAATTGTCACTGGTCAGATTTCTTCACCTCTTATTTATAAACTGTGATTATAATAAAACACCATCACAGATCGTTGTTAAAGTAATAATATTCACAAACTACATTGGTCGAACAGAATTGGTGTACACTTCGTGTGATTCCCATTAATAGTTAAAGGTATTTTTCAATGGGATGAATTTAGGTTTTTTTAAGGTTTAAATTGCCAAAAATGCGCTTTTAAATCAAAATCGATTTATTTTGTCATTTTAGAAGCGAGAATAAAAACAAATGCATGTACGCGTAGATAAATCTTTCCTCTGTCCATATGCAAATTTTTAATGAAATCGGAGACAAGTACTTTTTTTTCCCCAAAATTAACTAACATGACCCACGGACTCAAAGACGGCATAATGCATATACATTTACAGACGCGACCGGGTACACAATAAATGAAATAATTCCATTATTCCATTATTTCAATACATATATTTCAAATGTATGTATCCATGCATTCCAGATTAAATTCCTGATCTATACATGCTTATGGTTTATGCCGGAGTGCTCAGAATAGGTTTTAACAAACAAAATTGTAACGGTACGTCGGGAAAGGAAATGAGGATTGTGAAAATATATGTTGCAGTGCTAATTTTCTGAATCCGAAAAAAATGCAAAACAATTAAGTTTTAACAGCGAGAATGATTTTTTTTTCACGAAGTGTTCATTGACATGTCTACTATTAAAAACCCAAAATTTAAAGTCAATCAGAAAAAAGTACTTTTTTTCCCCAAAATTAACAAAGTACACCGTGTTCGCTAAAATATGAACAATCGCCTTTCGAAGTTAATGTACACGCGGGATATAAAACCATGAAATTGTTAAATCCTTTTTAAGAGATATATTGATTTCAACATTGTTCTGTATTTAATAAATTATTAGAGTAGAATGTTCACCGTTTTTCTCAAGGACACCATTACGGTAGTATCCCTGCAGCCCCGCCTCTCATTCCACCCCCACCACCCTCCATACCGTATTGATTAAGTTGTATATAGCTGCTAATGCGCAGTTTTAATCAAATTTGATTTATTTCATCATTTCAGAAGCGAGAGAAAAACACAAAAGCATGTACGCGTAAATACATCTTTCCTCTGTAGATATGTAAAATATAAAAAAAATCGGAGGCAAGTACTTTTTTCCCCCGAAAATTAACAAAGTACACCGTAATCGTTTAAATACGCCGAATCGACGTTCCAAATCGATCTTCGCACGGAATAAAATTGTGGAATTATGAATTCATTTTTAAAGATAAATCGATTTCAGCATTGTTCAGTAGTTGTTATATTATTGATGTAGTATGTTAACAGTATTTATGAGAGCAACATTACGGTAGTATCCCTCCAAACCCGTGGGTTCCCCCCTCCAACCCGTACACACAATACGTTGTGTATTGCTGAGAATGCGCCTTTTATTCAAATCGATTTAGTTCGTCATTTTAGAAGCGAGCATAATATCAAAATCATATAGATACATCTCTCCTCTGTATATATGTAGAATTTCAATAAACGCAGACAAGACTAATTAAGTAACAGGACCGTCCGACCCAAAGACGGCAACATTCATATTCATTAAGGAAAGACGACCGGCTACAGAAACAATTAAATAATTTCGTTATGTAAACACATATATTTAAAATGTATGTGTTCATGTATTTTACACTAAATTTTTTATCTATACATGCTTTGGGTTTATGTCAGAGTGGCCGATTTATTTTAACAAACAATGTTGCAACGGTATATCGGAAAATGAAATCATGATGGCGGCAACATACGTTGCAGAGTTAATTTTCGAAATCAGAAAAAGCGATAAACTAATATAAGTTTAACAGGCAGAAAGAAGTATATTCTTTTAACTGTTCGTTTAAAACTGAGCGGGCGACTCGAGTTTTAAAGAAAGCAAGATTGGCATGTGTCCCTTTAACCAAGTAAATAAATGACTGACGAGTAACACACATGCTACTGTCGGTAACAAACATGATTATGTGTAGACTCGAAGATTTCATAACATAAACGTGGACATGACATTGTGTCAATGGAGCACTTGCCAGATTTGTGGTGTTGTGAAACACTGTACGCGTGAATCCAAAAAGTGCGGGTCGTTTATATTTATAGGGCATATATAGTTATATATATATATATTTATATATATTATTCTTTTATATTTATATGGTCCCAGAACGCAGTCATACTCACTACTATATTGAAAGTAAATACTGAATATACATGTGCGGTGCGTTACGATTTGTAGTATTTGAAAACAAACATTTCCCTGAACATATATACTATATTCATAGAAGTATTATTTATTGGAAAAAAAATACATGTTTGTTTTCAGCAGTTGAAATCTACTATATTCTGCGAATATTGCTATTTTGAAAATTTGAATACGTCTGTTTTCATCAAATAGCATGTTTTGTTTGTTTTAATATATATATTTTTTAATTTATGATTAAAAAAAAAATGGATGATCGGAATATGTCTTACACACTGTTGAATCCTGTAATTTAACAACAAGTGGTTTGGTTCACAGGCGACAGTATCGGTGAACAAAACCACTTGTTCATTGTGCAAGAAAATATTCATATATTATACCATTAATATTATAACATGTGTGTTGTAACATATGCTTATCCTTGGATAGTGGATGTCTGCAGGGAACTTGACCTTTTACCTAAAAATCAAACGATCATCCTCTTTCCACTGTCCAACAATGAAGTTTCATGAAATTTGCTTTAGGTAAGAGGAAAAACTGTGTGGGCAATACTTTTCATTTTCCGGTCATGGTAACGGACCTTTCAACTACTGACTTCAAAATAAACAGGGATTATCATTTCACCAAAGGTATTCAAAGTATAAAGTTTTATGAAATTAGCTTCAGAGAAAGTAATAAAGAGTTTGTACAAAGTTTCGTCAAAATCCAACAAGTAGCGCAGACAATATTTGTGACAGACGAACGGAAAGGCCAAATCTAATCTGTCTCACCTACCACTTTGTGATGGAAGACATAATTATAAAGACAATATTTTAGTTCATATGTATACTTTATTAAGTAAATAATTGAGCGAACATAAACTTCAGCATTGACTCTGGCCAGTGGTGTACATGGAGTCTTCTTCCACATGACGTGCAGACTGAAAGAAAAGAAAGACATAGAATAAAAAGTTAATATAAGTCGAGCAGAGTATTCAATTTGAATCAGGTGTTGCGAGAGGGATCTAGGGCATGTTTAGGGGAATGGGACAGTTTAAAATTTAATTATTGTTTAACGCCTCATCAACACGTTGTTTAGGTTATTTCGAACCGCCCGAAAGAGAGGAGGAAAGATACATAGGCATCCAGGAACCCTGCCCTACGCTTACTACCGATTAGATACCTATGGTTCCTTAACGTGCTTGGAGGGATGACAGACTCCGATACACAGGACCACCCGGTTTACGTTCCCATCAGACGAACGAGGCTAGCAGGACACATCGAAGTAACCCAGTGGCGCCAGTAAGAATTGAATCCGTGTTCACTGGATTCAAAGCCGATATGCTATAAACGTCCCTTGACCAAAACTGAGTAAATGGCACATCAAGTAAAGGGTCATTACTTATTATATTGTGTATCATACGAGTTCCCTTAATATACTCCACCTCCGATAGACTTACAATAAAACAACAAAAACACAAGTATTTTTTGGTATGAGCCGTTGGGATACAATCGACCGACCGTGTATTATTTAACCATCAATTTTCACACTTCAAATCATTCAATCAAACATGCATGCAGCAATTTTGTAAACTGTTGAATATAGCAGTTTAAATGCCTAAGACAAGTATACAAATTATCAATATGATAGATAGATAATTTAAAAAATAAATAAATCTATAGGCTATAATTAAACCCATGCGGATACAAATACAGAGTGATACATGGTAACATGAATATGAATGTATATTTATTTTATTACAACATTTGTACCCAATATAATGTTGAGCTTATTTGCGTAATGCATGCCGTTACAAGAAACTTTTATCTCTGATTAGTGTAACTTCTGCATTTAAGCCCATTCAACATTTTGAAAAACACGTTCCTACTAAACCGAAATTTTGTATGTAAAATATAAAAACCGTGTTATCGTCAGTCGTACCCAAAGCTGAATGACAATTTAGCGCCAAACAGAGCTCAACAACACCTCGTGCACTATTGTAACGCCACCTATCGGAGCTTACACGATCAAGGGAAATCAATTTTCGTCTAATTCACCTTCGTTCAAACGACAAAAATGTCATTTCCCTTAATATACTCCACCTCCGATAGACTTACAATAAAACAACAAAAACACAAGTATTTTTTGGTATGAGCCGTTGGGATACAATCGACCGACTGAACTAAAAGAACGGGCTGTAACATAAGGAAATGTTAGCATTTTCCAGTATTATGAATACTCTTATTAAATATATAACTTCACCATAATCACTCTAGATCTATTTACATAAATTCTTTGATAATTAAAGTCCCAAGGACAGTGAAACTTTCAATCTCTCTTCTACAGAATCCTTAATGTAGCCATCTTTAGCCGATTCACTAAGCCATCGACCGTGGCGCTTAAACATTCTATCAGGAATACCCCTATTAGCAGCAGCCGTAGCTCCGCCTGATCTCAGTGAATGCAAGCAAAACTGGCTTATATCTGGAACATAAGGTTTAAAAGCTTCCAAGAATAAAGTTCTGAGATTACTATAAGCCAAATGCTTTCCATCTTCTCTTACTTTAAAGCCAGTTTTGGTTGCGGTCAAATGAGAAAATATATAAACATCTGAATCACTTTTTATTTTTGCCCATGAAAA
Organism: Cyrtodaria siliqua; assembly: GCA_037043455.1. Classification (NCBI taxonomy): domain Eukaryota; kingdom Metazoa; phylum Mollusca; class Bivalvia; order Adapedonta; family Hiatellidae; genus Cyrtodaria; species Cyrtodaria siliqua. The sequence goes on from JAWPHD010005055.1 coordinate 19,555, forward strand.
ATAATGTACAAGATTTAACACTGGGCACAACATCGAATTTGTCCTCGCAATCAGAATCCAAGCTCCATCGCGATATTTATCAGTTTTGCTAGATTCAATAAACACACTCATATATACAGGATTTATCAAAATGTCATTTCTACGCAACTTCAACAGTTCTTCACTCCTCATGAATCCGGCATATGCCAATAAACATGCACAAATTGTTCTCTGATTTTTAACATTGTCTTCTTCGTACAAATCATTATACATTTTTGATAATAATTCAATTGTGATTGGCTCTTTTTTACGAACAGGTTTGGAAAGCTTACGTTTAGCAGCTTCCAAAATATTCTTACCTAATTTTGAATCTGTGGGCGATTTTAAATCGAACATATCGTGAAACCATTTTATACTATATATTGCATTAATAATCGGACTTGGTGTATTTGCTGTTTGAACTAAAGAAGTCAAATATAGTGCTACATGTAACGCCTTGGCCGGCAAGGCTTCCTTACTTGTTAGTCCATTACTCAAACACCAAGATTTCCAACGCGTGAATCCACGTTTATAACTCAAGCAAGTATTGTCCGCTCGTGATTCTTTGAGTAATTCCGGTAGCAAGGAGACCTTGTCCGCCAAGGCGCCCGGTAGCTCATCAACTTCATCCTGATAACTCTGAAAAAATAATCGTGTGAGACTATTTCAATATAAATTATGATTCACATACATCAGTCTTCTTGCATTTATATTTAACCCTATGCACCGAAACCCGCACATAGTAACCAACACGCCGATACCGGCTCGTTGCAGTGGCATACGCCCTTTAACACCCTAAACAGGGTATTATAATCGCATAATGGTATGCATATACTGGCATGTAATAAATACCAAAAGCCATACGGCTATTTGCTCATCTCCTATACAGGGGAGCTAAATCTGATTTCACATGTGTACAATTTTGTACAGGTAGTTTCCCTTGAGCAACTATCTCAATTTAAAATTTATGTACATGGCTAGCATGTTAAATTTTAGGTCTTCGTTTCCGAATATTCCTACCCCATTTTTACATGGTATGTAAGAATCCTTGTCTGTGGGTAAATACATAACATCTTGCACGAAATATTTGAAACCTCCATTTTCGCAACACAAGAGAGGCCAGAAATTTGCTGACCTCCACTCCGGGACAACCAGAATACCCCTGGCTCTACAATGTTCCATTTTCCTAAGAACTCTAGACACTAAAATAATCGGGGGTACATATAATCCAAAACAATGTCCCCAATCATGCGTAAGCGTATCTACACCTGCCGATTTATAGCACCAAAATCTTGAATAAAAAACTGGTAATTTAGCATTGTGCTCTGATGCAAAGCAATCTACATCAAGTTTCCCCCATCTAGATTGAATCGAATCTAAAATGTACTGTCCAATCGCCCAATCATCTACTTCAATAACTTTTGACAAATAGTCTCCCCTTGCATTTTGACCTCGCGGAATCCATTCAATTTCTAAGTGAATTGAGGATTCAGAAGTAAAATTTAAAATCTGCATAGCCAATTTCTGTAAATCGGGTTGCATAGACCCCTTTTTGACTATACTGCAAACCCCCATATTATCAGTGAACCATTTCACTCTTTGATTTTTAAGAACATGTACTAATGCTCTTAGCACCCTGAACACGGCACAGAGTTCTCTCCATGTGGAAGATTTACCAGCTTCCTCACCGGACCATGTGCCATGGGACACCCCATTAATGGTCCCGACTTCATACCCAGCATACGCTGTGCCTGACGCGTCACTATAGACTATTTTAGAACAGGCCCCTGTTGCATTGAGATGCTTAACATTTAACGATGTCAAAGTACTTTCCCAAAACTTAAGTTGTTCCACGTGTTGGCCTTTAATATGTCCATACTCATGTAACGAGTCATTATCTGAGAAACTGGACCAATAAATATGCTCATTGAAATTATTTGACCAACAAAACTGGCAACCTTCCTGACGGGAACCCATGACATATATTTAAGCTCGCCAAGAGTATGCATGGCCTTATCTAATCTACGCTGTGGAATGCTAATTGTAAACTCAATGGAATTCAGAAGGGCTCCAAGCCACTCTAACACCTGTACCGGTGCCCATATGGACTTGTCAACTTTAGGTATGAGCCCAGAATTAAGCAAATCTGCTTTGATCTCATTAGACAATTTCTGTGTACTAGAGAAAGTACCGGCAGTGCCAAAACCATCGTCAAGAAACATAATCACTTTCTTGCCTTCACCTCGCCAATTTGCAATTAAAGGGCGTGTAAACTTTGTATATAAATATGGGGCTACCCCGAGGCCAAACGGCAATACTAAAAACTTGTAACATGCAACATTGCCTGTCTCATCTACAAAAGAAAACCCCAAATAATCTGTGTCTTTTACATGTATATCCAAAAAATGATAAGCTGAGTGGATATCAAATTTGATCATCCAACCCCCATGTTCCAAGTACATGATGGCAAGCCTTAAATCTTCATATTTCATGGATTGTTTCCATACATGTTTATTTACAACCCTCAAATCCAAAATCAAACGTTTCTTGCCATTGCTATGGATAGAAACAGACAGTGGGTTTACTACTGTGGGCACCTGAATACATTTTTCTATCAAACCTCGATCTAGTAAATCTTTAATAGCTCCGATAACAAACGGACTTTCTTCTAATGCCGATTTGTTATTTTTTAATATACATTTCTCTTGTGAAGAATACAATGGTATCTTATAACCATACATGATAGTATCTAATATAAACTGATTTGCACCAATCGATTTCCAAAAATCAATATGATTTTTAAGTCTATTTTTAACAATAATTTCTTTTTGTCCTTGTTCATAAACATAGAAAGTATCTGTAAATCGATCTTGATCGTACATAGCATTGCTATAAATAGAATACTCATCTTGAAAATCAATACCAGGTTTTCCCACTGGGGTTTCCGTCTTTTGGACTGTTTCATTTCTTGACGGGTTGATCAGGTTGCTGTGAACCTCTGGTATGTGGGCACGTACGTCGCACATGGTTGAGTTCACCGCACGCAAAGCAGGGTCCAAGCTGGAAAGGGCTTCGCTGGGCTGAAGGGGCTGTGTAGCCACGAAAAGAGCCATACTTGGTACCCAACAGTTGGGCTGGTGTTTGAAAGTTGAAACACCCTGCTCTAGAAGGGCCACCCATAGAACGACCTGCAGTAAAACTGTCCGAATACCCATAGGCAACTGCTGTTTTTTTGGATTTTGGTTTCTGCTGACTCTTCCTTTTCCGAACAGCACGGGTTTCCGCCCTGTTAATTCGGGATTCATCATCCGAGTCGCTGGCAAGCGGGTTGGTTGCATATTGTCGGACGGTTTCCCATCCGCCCTCGGATGAATCCGCAATGCGAATGTGTTTGTTCCGCACCTGGAGTTTGCCGCAAGCTTCGGTGAGCACTTCTCTCGCATATTCAACCTTCGTGTTGGACAAGCCCACAACGTTTGCTTTAGAGTGTCCTCTATTTCTGAATTAAATTCAAATTGTACCTTATTGCCTTCGAAGCGCCAATGTATGTCCTTTTCCGTTTTTAACTTTTTAGCACTTTCATTCACGTTTTCTTTCAATTCGCTTAATTCACGTTTTTGGCCACGTAACTCCAGCAGAATCTCCTTCAAATTATTGTTTATGTCAAGATTTTGACTGCTTGGCAAATTTTTACCGTCCGCGCACAAGTGAGTTTCCATAATTTTTGGACGAATATAAAAACCGTGTTATCGTCAGTCGTACCCAAAGCTGAATGACAATTTAGCGCCAAACAGAGCTCAACAACACCTCGTGCACTATTGTAACGCCACCTATCGGAGCTTACACGATCAAGGGAAATCAATTTTCGTCTAATTCACCTTCGTTCAAACGACAAAAATGTCATTATATGATTGAACTGACATGATTATAGAACCATTTTAATGTATGTTTCACCCAACAGTACAGCAACCATCTATTATAAGGAAAGTTAAATCTGACGGAGGGTGCAATGTTCTATAAGCCATTTTTACTAGAAGGGGAATAAAATACAAGTCTGGCCAAAAATCTAATTTTTTTAAATTTTACACGTTTTGTTCATAGGATATTTTACTTTAATGACTTAGTGAGGTCATTTTACATTGGGAGAAAACATTAATATACAACTATTTATTTTCTCTCTCAAAACATGGTGATGTCGCTAGTTTTAGAAATAAAACATGATTAAATAGGGCAGTTGAGAAGACACTTTTGTAGATGTGTGGTCTGTTCTGATGTGAAAATGTGTAAAACAGACACAAGATTGGAAATTTGCTCTGTGTCCCTTTAATAAATTGAGGACCCATCAGATATACCAATTAGATGATGTTAAAGGGACACACGGCAATCTTGAAGTATTTATCAAGCGTTAACATTAGCATCTCCATTTGTTAGCCTGGTAACATGTTAAATTTAAACCTGCTTGCATTAAAAGTTAAATAAATTATTATAGGTGCACTATTATCAACAGTAAGTATTGTGTAAAACAATTTCTTCTTAACTATTCTAATAAATAATATTAATGATGCACAAATGCAAACTATGCAGAAAAATTAACCGAACTCCAGAAGTTTTAAACAAATAAAGACTGCCTAGTGTCCCTTTAACACAACTTGTTTTCGCATGTATCCAGTACATGTAGTTTACACGAGCTCATATGACAATCACGCTGCACTATCACTGACATTTTTTTTTACTCTAGCTTTGAACAGCACCGTGCAAGCATAACACAAGCTCCATTTAAAGAACTACACAAGTGCAAACAATTTTTAAAAAGGCTCTTACCTCCATATGATCCAATGGCATTTAATACGGCTTGACATTCTGAAGTCGTCAGTATCAATTCACTTAGAGCTGCTCAAGGGCACGATTCACATTTGAGACCTCTCTGAAAACAACATCAATCCAATGTCAATGATCAAACAGACATAGTTTATCCTTTGTTATACATAATGTAACATATTTAAAAAAGAAAAGATAAAATAACTAAATTGAATAAAGCATGAATACTACTTGTGCGCAATAACACGGTTAATGTAATAAAAACATCTCTCATCATTCATTATACATGTAAAATATAATGTAGCCCAACTGGAGTTCCATTAAAACATTGTTCCACTTTCACAGCATATCTCCAGCCCATGGAATAGTCATTTCTTTTGAGACACACTGGAGGCAAGCGTAGTAGCTACACCGCCTTAAAGGCTTTTAAGTGAAATGTACTTTCTCGAAATTGCGTTGTTTTTTTCGCAACAGAATGTAAATAAATGTAAATTCAAAATCACTTCCTTGCCTCAAAACTTTACTGTACATAAATATGAATCGAATCTGACCGATTTCAGTCAAATGTCTATGGCAGATTACATTGTTTCAATGGTAGTTGTATCGGGTTATGTATTCACGAATGTGCGAGAAAATGGGGATAACATAACGATATAGAGACAAAGCTAACTATTTACATTCATGCATCTGAGGGGTGGGGGCGGAGGGGGTTTCTAGTTTTCTTACCCCCTCCTTGTTTTCGGTATGCAAGCTCCATCTACCCCCACACACCCATCTACCGTACTTGGGTGGTGGCGGGGTGCGGGGGACATTGAAAGCATTTCTACTAGCAATTGTTTTATTCCACGAAACGTTCTACAGTTTACAGTACATCCAGTTACTGGAAAGATCGGAGTACACGAAAAACACTTATAGTGATTATGAACTTTCTATTATACACTAAACACTACTTTTTTAGGCACTGTATTTGGCCAATGTCTAAATATGCACGATCTAAAAGGGGTGTGTACTGTTTATTAACAAACACATTTTAATGACAAAACAAATACCTTGATCATGGACCTCCAGCAGCAGACAATAGTCCTAAATCCAACTTGCAACAACATGTCAATTTCACGTGTCAAGTTATGTCACGGTGACCTGTCAGTCACCAACACTGCATCGTGTTGACACATAATGGGACGTTATTTCGTCCGGTAATGCCCCTGTCACACTATAGCGCGTTTCCACTGCGTTGGCACGGCGTTGTTTAATTTTCCAGAACGCCGTGAGATCGCAAGAAAAATCTGATATTTTTCGTGAAGATGGAGATGTCACGGCGTCCTCACAGCGACCAAGGCGTTGCTACGGAGCTCCCATGGCGTTCTATCGTGTTCCTACGGAGTTCTTGTTGGCGATTGTCTGCGCTCTCACGGCGCTTCCACTGCGTGCACTGCGCTTTCACGGCGCTCACACTGCGCTGACGGCGTGTTGAAGACGTTCGTTTGCACTACCTATTATTCATTTATATTATTTTGTTCGTTTTTGTCATGCAAACGCCGATGGACGCGGTAGAAGCGCCTTGGGAGCGCAATGATCGCCGTGACAGATCCGTACAGTCGTTGTAAGAGCGCAGTAAAATAAATAACACTCCGTATAAGCGCCGTAGACGCGCCGTATAAGCGCGGTAGAGACGCAGTGACATCTCAGAGAACGCCGTACAATATACGTGCAAGCGCCACCGACAACCACAACGTTCGCACTGCGACCTCTGTGCGCGCCCGCGGAGCTCCTGTGGCGTTGTAGGAGACCTTACTGCGCTGCTATGGCGACCTTACGGCGACCCCACTGCGCTCTTATCAGAACGCCGAGCGACGGCGTTTGTTTTGTGCACGCTCAAAGTGCGCGCCGTCGCTTGGCGTTCTATGCGATCCCAATGCGTCTACTGGCGATGCCACTGCGTTGCTGCGGCGATGCTTGCGATCGTACTGCGCGCACCTCGGCGTTCTGCATTTTTCTTGGACGCCGTGGGATCGCCTTGAGAACGCGGCCCTAGTGTGACAGGGGTTTAAGGTATTAGTGTTTACATAATATACGGTATGAAACACTGTACGCGTGTTGTTAGACTCCATAGGTACCCGTAGTGCTCGCCGACGTAGCGCGCCCAATTTCGGGGGTAATAAAATGGCGTCTGTTTTAATTGAAAATTCGTAAAATAGTCCGTAAAATACAAAGAAATAGTCCATGTTCGCGGAGTTAAAATGCGAACAGAACTGATATGTTATAGGTCCGTGGCGTTCCTACTGTATGTCACGTCATGCAGACAAACAAATATGGCAGCGTCCACGTCCATCGTAACGTTCTGCTAGTAGCACATCAAATACCGAACACGTGGATAATCTACATTATAATATAATATTATGTCAGTGCCTATTACTATCATTTGTATTAGACTCCGCACGAGAATGCCGCATAGATCGCCTAATAGACTTGATCGTAAAAGGCAATGTCTTAGTAGAATATATTGTTCATTCCTACATGTTCAATAACTGAAAGCAAAGAATGCGGTTTCAAAACATCCGTGCATTTTGCCACAAATTTGATATGTTGAGATGTTCAGTAGTTGAAACAAAGGGTTTGTCTATATCAAAATCTTATGAATACAGATGCAATATTCAAAATAGTGTTGCCATGTCATATATAAACCACGTGTTTTAGATTTCAGATACATATTTCAAAATAAAAAAAAAACGATGCCGAAAGAGAAACAATTCTGTAACTTATTCCCGTGTATCCAATGGTAGGAGAAACAGCGCGTAAAATATGGTAGCACCACCATGGTAGCATATGTGACTGTACTATTCGTATCTACTTTCAAAGCAGAATACGAGATCTTAATAGAATAGTTTCTCGTTTACTTCTACATATTACATAATGTTCATATGTCATGCGTGTATGCACCTGTACCATGTTTCTTTCTGCCTTTGATATTCGAAGAAGTGTCAAGAGTTGACGTTTTTTCATTAGTATTTACACTCCTTATTTATTTCAAAAGTTCCAATACTTCCATTGTATTGAAGTGGCACAATTATATTTCTCCGATTGGTCCAATTGCCGTCACATGATCACCTATAAAACTCGATTCGGACTGCGCACTTTCACGTGCTTGTATTTAATTTGGATATATCGTTCAAAACGAATATTCTACGAAGTGCCTGAAGTAGTTTAAGCGACATGAATGGTAAATAAGAAGACTTTAAACGTCGAACAAATTAATTTCGTGAAATTCTGTAGACTAATAATATGCACAGGTTTTAACAAATGTAACACAACTAAACTTATGGAGTATTAGTGTTTTTGATGAAGCAAGCTGCAAATGAAATGAAATTACTTCCATTTGATGTCATTTCCAAAGAATTTCCTGTTGAATCTGCAGGAAATTATTTAAACTAGTAGACATATGTATTTAAAGTTTAAACGGTCATAATATTCATAGATAGTCGTAATATTTTGTAAAACATTATTTTATAACTAAACATAAATTTCTGAAAATTGAGATTAGTTAATTGAATCGGTTATAATAGTTTCTTAACACCTCAGCAATTCATTATAGTTATTTAGAGTCACCCAAAGTAGACGAGGCTGATCCGGAAGGTTGGTGTGGTACGACGAAGACAGGAGCAATATAAGGCGTCATCATAAGACAATTATCTACGTATATAGGCAGATACGAAAATATAGGGCGTCATCATAAGACAACTATCTACGTATATAGGCAGATACGAAAATATAGGGCGTCATCATAAGACAACTATCTACGTATATAGGCAGATACGAACATAAGGTACGTTACTAATCAAACATCTTAAATGGCAAATCATCTAAATATATTTCGTATTGAACATGATTTTTCACATTGTTATACACATCTAAGACACCAGAATTTTGTTTATCAGCATACCATTTTTTTGTAAAAAAAACAATCGATTATTCTTTGTTTATTCTTTATTGCAGTCATCATAGGCCATATTTTAAACATGTTTCAATATAATATTATCAGTATTTAACAACTAAAACTTCACCGTAAACAGCAGATGTACAAGTATTTACTTTAACCATGTTAACATTTGATATTTTCTTGCAAAAATGTTAAGAGTATTCGTTTAATTTCATTAGACTTGCTATAGACCTATATTTCCGATGAAGATCCCAAGATTGAGCCAACAAATGCATCAACACGTTGACAAAGTTATTTAGGTTAAAGCTTATATTTACGACAATTAAATAATAAAACATTAAGGACTTTCAAAGCTTTCATTAGGTTAGATGTTAGAGCTCGTGTGTTAATGCTGTTATATCTAAGCAAGTAAATTATTGACGGGAACCTGTATCACCATTTCTCTTTTCCATGAATCTAAATAATCTAGAGGATACATTATTTTAAAGTGAGTTGAAAGGGTTTATACTGGTAAATTAAATCTGTTTATTGTTTGTTTTTCTGTTTGTTTTTCTTTATTTTGGAATAGATTTTTTACGAAGAAGGATACTTTAGCGAGGTGCAGATTACTCTGTCCGGAAAATTTCGAAAAGCAATATTTAAGTTAACATAATATTCGTCAAAATTTGAAAATAAACTGTTTTGCATAGTTACTGTAGAATTATTTGATAAATTAATAACTAAAATAACTAACAAAGAGTACATTTAAAATTTTCCAAATCTCTACTTTTGTAAGTGATCAACTCAAAATGATTTTATTTATGGTGACTTATGTACATGATGTACAGGAAACATATTACTTTCATAGCTAGCATACACTGGTTGAAGATTTTGAAGTCAAATGACTGAACATATAATTATATTGCATATAAGGTTGTGTTAAATGATTTAAAGGTTATTTATAACACAACTAATTGGGCATCACTTATAAGAAATGAAATATGTAAACTTTGATTCAATAATTCTTGGTATACACGGGGGATTGGTTTCTTCAAATTCATCATATCGTCTTGAAATTCAAATGCGGCGCTATACTAAGCCAAATAAAACTATAAGAGAGAGAGCAAGAAATGACCCATACGTACTTTTCTTGATTAATGAAGAAATTTCTTTGAATGTACATGATAAAAAGACTTAAGAAAATATATGTGTCTCTTTAATGTTACTATATGGAGAAATCAGAAGTTTCGATTTCAGCAAAATGCTTTAACAGAAGTTGATTCCTTATACATATCCATATTAATATATAATTATCATTACCGTAAATTAAATTAATATATCTATTTATTATCCATATCGACAAAGATGCCTGGTGCAGCGGTTTTAGCAATCATATTTGTTCAAGTATTCATCGCATTTGAAGGTACATCCGTTTTTATATTCTCTAAATATTTCACGTTGCTTGTATTATGAAAGTTGTATACTTTACAAAACTGATGTTTGTATTTAACGTGGCTTTTAACAGTATATATGTCGTATCACTATGATGTCTACTTGTAGCAGTATGTCCAATGTTAAACTGTTTAGTGCTGTCACTTTGAAATGCCACGACGTAGACATATGAACGATAACCCGACCAGTCACTTTATACAGACGCAGGGTCGATGAGTCCTAAAATGATACTGTATAAGCTGAACGTCAATTAATGGAGCTACTACTATCAAGTTTTTGGTGTGATAAAACTGTTACAAGTCTAAGACATCAAGTTTGAAAGGTTCAACCAGTTACCAGTTAACTGATATTGAACTAACACCAGTCGTACTCCAGTGGTTGAGCGTCTGCCTTGTATGCGGATTGAATCCACGACCGAGTCATACCGAATAAGTCATAAAAGTCATGTTAGTAGCTCCTGTGCTTGACGTTCAGCGTATAAATGGTAGTTCTGGCACTTGTCGGCCCGTTGTCAGTATAATGTGTCTGTGTAATCTGCCAAGTCATTGAGTACTTACTTTGTTGCTTGCTGGGCTGCTTCCGTTTATTTATATTATATATACATGATCATTTTTTTTTTACCTATATTGTCTATTTGTTAGAGATTATAACCTGGCGGGGATATCTTTATTTACCCTGTCCCGTTTATTGGGATGACGATAGGATAATAGTGAGGTTTGATGCACTCCAGAACTGACCGTTCCAAGAACTTAGCCCTATTGTCAACCCTTTTGTGTTTGTGATGTCTTATTTTATCCATCTTGAAAGTTGCTTTTTGGTTTCTGTGTGTGTTTTGGTTGACTGTCGTCCTTGAATGCTACATTTCCTGTTCGAGTCTTATATCTACTTTTCCAACATGGCCACTTTTAGACTAAAGAAGTGTGTGTTCTCCCTATTTCTCGACTTGCTATATAGTTAGATGGTCACCACAACTGATAACTGATAGATTGTGATCTTTAATGCTCTAGAATTGTAGGACATCTTTACTAATTGATAGATGTGTGTCTTATTAAACATCTTATTTATGAGGCGTTGATTGTGTGATGATCCCACAGATTGTGAACCCTTTGATTACGTATACCTAAATCCCTATAAGTATAAAAAGCATATTAGACATATTATTTGGTAATTTGGATATTGTTGATAAACGTATTCGGCATTTGTTTTCGAAAGGTCCTAAATATAGATTACCTTCAACTGTTGATTTTAATGCCTGTCGTGCACAGATCGCCCACTCCATTGAAGATTTTAGTATAAAATGGTGTCGTAGAGAACATGCGGACCCAAACTCGCTTTCTGCTTGGGAAAAGTCAATTCTTAAAAGTATAAATACATGTATTAACTTTTATAATGCTAACCCCTGTTTACTTCCTCCGAGACCTAGGTTTTCTTTTCGTAATTTAAAATCGGGAATTCAGGAATTTGTTTTAGTTCCTGTAGATAAAGCATTTACCACATCATAGCGTGCTAGTATTAAGGTTTCAAAATCATATGTAATCTTAACTTACAATGCATTTTTAAACTGGTTATAGGACTACTCAATACTTCTGATATACTGGTTATAGGACTACTAAATCCTTCTGATATACTGGTTATAGGACTACTAAATCCTTCTGATATACTGGTTATAGGACTACTAAATCCTTCTGATATACTGGTTATAGGACTACTAAATCCTTCTGATATACTGGTTATAGGACTACTAAATCCTTCTGATATACTGGTTATAGGACTACTAAATCCTTCTGATATACTGGTTATAGGACTACCAAATCCTTCTGATATACTGGTTATAGGACTACTAAATCCTTCTGATATACTGGTTATAGGACTACTCAATACTTCTGATATACTGGTTATAGGACTACTCAATACTTCTGATATACTGGTTATAGGACTAATTAATCCTTCTGATATACTGGTTATAGGACTACTAAATCCTTCTGATATACTGGTTATAGGACTAATTAATCCTTCTGATATACTGGTTATAGGACTACTAAATCCTTCTGATATACTGGTTATAGGACTACTAAATCCTTCTGATATACTGGTTATAGGACTACTAAATCCTTCTGATATACTGGTTATAGGACTACCAAATCCTTCTGATATACTGGTTATAGGACTACTAAATCCTTCTGATATACTGGTTATAGGACTAATTAATCCTTCTGATATACTGGTTATAGGACTACTAAATCCTTCTGATATACTGGTTATAGGACTACTAAATCCTTCTGATATACTGGTTATAGGACTACTCAATACTTCTGATATACTGGTTATAGGACTACTCAATACTTCTGATATACTGGTTATAGGACTAATTAATCCTTCTGATATACTGGTTATAGGACTACTAAATCCTTCTGATATACTGGTTAAAGGACTACCAAATCCTTCTGATATACTGGTTATAGGACTAATTAATCCTTCTGATATACTGGTTATAGGACTACTAAATCCTTCTGATATACTAGTTATAGGACTACTAAATCCTACTGATCTACTGGTTATAGGACTAATTAATAAAAGTCAGCGTTTAACAATAAAAATGACAACTCAGCAAAATAGATGATATTGCATTGCTTTTATAAAATATAACTACTGTTATACTTATCATTTGTACTTGCTTTCTTCTACGACACCTGTGCCATGTTTTTATCGCCGTGACGAAAGTTAATCTGAGTCCTCATGCGCAGATAGCATGAGCATAGTCGTGGAGACCCTTATAATAATCATTCAAGCGTTTAGCGAATTGTGATTGAAGAGTGAACACATATCCCTTAGTTTATAAATTAATTTTAAAATTCAACTCATGTGATAATATGTTAATAAGAACATTTCTAATATGGTTGAATTGACATTTATGTTTTTGTTGTTCTAATTTTGTTAAACTTTTGATCTTTTGCAAAATAACTAAAGAGTCAATAATTGTATAGTATCTTGGAATATAGACATAAAATTTCACTTTTTAAAATGTTCCCTAAGGAGGTTTGTTGCTGACAATACCTGGTGACAAAACAGAGCCAAAATCTGGAGGCACTAAAGATTCCACTGTATGGCATATATGGTGTTCAAATTTCTTGGAAACTACAACCATGAAAACTACAACAGGTATGCTTATCGATAGTTGTATATATATTCATAAATGTAACACTGTAATCTACAACCACTGGTATACCGCAACCATCGTGCACCGACGCATCGGTAGCAATACCTATTGTTCTGGGCGCTTGGTTTAGCCAAAGGGTTTTCAGCATTAACAAGAACAATTGTAATAATACGTACACATATGATATATCATTAGAACATACTTTTTTAGTGGTAAATAAAAATACCTTACTGTTCAAAATCAGTTGAGAAATAAATATCTTACAGCAATTTAGAAATCGGTCGAGAAATAAAATATTTTACAGCCAAAGTGCTTTTTGGTGTTTTTTCCCCATGTAAATTCGTTGTTGCTATTGTTTTTTCGCCATGACCAACACGTTATGCGTAAATAAATCGGTGAACACTTTATTGTAGTATGTATTATATTATTTATGCTTTGAAAACGTTGAACTAATGTGCATTTTTTTTAAGATATGAATAATATGTTTGTTGACCATAACGTGTTATTTAATACTAAACTGCTTATCAATAAATAAAAACAGCCTCTTTTTTATTAGAACGAAATTGTTCATTTGTGTAGGTTTGTCCCAAACCCCCTTTATTTTGGTATAATAAAATAAATATTGCACCCCAGTGAGGATGACAGTGGGTATTGCCAACCTTCGGAAAACTAATGTCAACCTCGGCTTCACCTTCGTCGACATCATTTTCCTCAGGTTGACAATTTCCACTGACACCCTCACAGGGATGCAATATTTACATATTGTCGCATTTTCGTTAATTCGTGTATGTGGTATTTTTGCTTCTAAGCTGTCTCTTTTCGTTCTGTAATTGTTTCGTCTTTTTGTTTTGTCGTCTTTTCGCGTTGCATTTGACGTCTTTTCGTTATGTCGTCCTTTCGTCTTTTCGTTCTGTCGTCATTTTGTTATGTCGTCTTTTCGCCTTTTCGCCTTCCGGTTGGCACACGCGTTTCTGTCATTGCGGCCATTTCACGGTGTCTACTAAATGTCAGGACGATTTCGTATTGTTGGGGAAATTAGTGAAAAAGACAGGGGTTGTGCATACATTTTGTCCAATCAGTAAAAGTCACTATTTTTTTTTTTTTTTTTATAAATGCAGAATGGTTAATACGAGTATTAACACATAATAATATAAAAATAATATTTTGATTTTTTAATTAAGAAGCCATTTTCCGGGACTTTTTTTAAAACTGATTATCGTATCTGGACAAGTCGTACTAATAATAATGTTTGGAGTAAACTTTATATTCCTATAAATAAGTTGTTATGAATCAATGTAGGATAGTTTAGCGGCCATAACTATGAATTTGCTTGTACAAAAAAAAAAGACTTTGTAACTAATAATGTGTAAGATCACTGATCAATGTGTTTTGCAGGCATCGATGATTGCATTGATCTCAGTGAAGCGTGTGCACTTATAATAGTATGTGTTGCTACTATTTAAAGTATTCACTCATACCTGTAGTGTGTGCGTGATGTTTTTGTATTACATGTTCTGGTTTTATTTTAGGATATGATTTAACCAGTGAACTAATAATCTTGTATTAATTCACGGATTTAACACTGACTCCTGCGGGGACTCCATGGTTTGGGTTGAAAAAGCTTGTATGTTGTTCAAACTAAACAATGGGGCCCGTTGTCAGTCTTGTATAATATATTAAATTAGTGTGCATTATTAGTTCCCAGTACACACTAGTAATTACGATATAAACTATTGTTTTACTACTGTTTCTCATCAAATTTATAAGTGTAAATTGAATAATTATTTACTTGCTTATCATTACGTTGCAGGAATGATATGTCCTATGTACTAATTGGTGCTTGATTGTTGGTTGTGCGAGTCGACATAGTGTGTGTGATGTTTTGTATTGCGTTCTCTTGTTATATCTTATGATATGATTTAACACAGACTTGTCAGTCTTGTGTATTATATAAATAGGACACATGACGCTGGAAAAAATGAAGTATCGAAAAAAAAAAAAGAAAAAAAAAAAAGGTAGTTTCAGTTGTAATAAATATAACTAACGGGATTAACGCATTGATACCGATTTAATTAGTAGCCTTACTGTAAATTCTATTTGACTTCGTATCATCCGATTATGATGCTATTATTTTGTATCAAGTCAGTTCTGAACTAATTCTGAAACTGATTGTTGACTGTTTATGCATCATTTAAATATTTAATGTTCGTTTTGTGTCGTTATTAATATGTTGCAATTACATCCTAATAACTTGTATCTTGCACTATAGTATAAATGTCTAAGGACGCTTCACTTTCTAGTGACTGGACCAATCTATGAGTGTCACCAGTTTTTGTTTACTCATGTGGAAATGATACGAATATCTAAGGTTGACTAACGTAATATGCATCCTTGAACTTCTATTTACATATTTTGTAATGACTTTGTATTTTCTTCTTCATATTCCTATTCCATCATGTCCATATAGACTCTTAGTGAAGCTGACTACTTCTTATGTTCTATATTTCCTTCCGTTAGTACTGTTCTACGTTCCAACGTGTGTGCTTCCCAGCAGCATCTCACCCTATAATCTTCCTGACGGTAGAATAACTTAAATGTATATTGAAACTGCCCTATATAGGGTGAGAATAGGTTTATTTACCCCTGTACATTCAAGAGTTAAGGGTTCCAGATGCCTAAACATTTTCGAATTGGTTACTTGGATGGCGTTTATACTATTCAAATCTGGCGATATTGAGCTTAATCCATGACCCGATACATATATTCCCAATAGTGATGAATTCAGACAACACTTATCGATAGTTCACTATAATGTTCAAAGTTTTCTGCACAAAAGAGATATTCTGTATGCTGAGTTGAGTCATTTTGATTTACTTGCATTTACCGAAACATGGTTAAGTGCTACTACATCAACCGATGATATTTTATTAACGAATTTTAGTACCCCATTTCGGAGAGATAGACCATCCGACAATCATGGTGGAATTATTGTTTACGTAAATAATAATTTAAATGCCTCTAGACGTAATGATCTTGAACTACCCAATATTGAGTGCATATGGTTGGAAATAAGTTCATATAATAAGAAAATACTATTTGGAACATTCTATAGACCTCCAAATTCAAATGCTCACATACTTTCATGTATTGAACAATCTATAGGATTAGCCATCGGAACAAACATATCTGACATAATCATAGCAGGTGATTTTAAATCCGCAAATGAAATAACAGACATATTAAATCAATATAACCTTACTCAACCTATAAGAGAACCAACACATTTTACTGAACATTCCAACTCAATAATCGACTTACTGCTACTCTCAAACCCAGGAAACGTTACTGTATGTGGCGTCGGAGAACCTTTTTTAAATCAAAACGTAAGATACCATTGCCCTATTTTCTGTTGTTATAAATACTCTAAACCGAAATATAATGCATACAAACGTACAATATGGCAATATGACAGAGGCGACTACGAATCTCTTAGACGAAATGCAGCAGACGTTAATTGGGACTCGTGTTTTCATACCGACATTGACATATACGCAGACTATATATCTAATAAAATACTTAATCTAGCTGATGGAACGATTCCGAAAAAAATATCACTGTTAGACCTTCAGATCCACAGTGGTTACATAATGATATTCGAAAAGCAATGAGAAAACGGAAGAAAATATATGACAAAGCCAAACGAACGAATAACGAGGTACACTGGGAAGAATACAGACGAATTAGAAACGAAGTTACAACTATGATACGAAATGACACATTACATTCAAACATACTTTCTCCTTCTGATTGGTTGAAAACATTGAAATATTTTATAAGTCCAAACAATCGTTCGTCATCTATTCCCCCGTTAAATCATAATGGAAATATATAAACAGACAACAAAGGCAAGGCGAATTTATTAAATAATTTGTTCAAAACGCAGTCTAATTTGAATGACACTAACAAGACACTTCCAGTTTTTGATTTTGATCCTAGAAGGCCAACGCTAAACAGGATTAACATAACACAGATTGAAGTCAAATCTGTTTTGCAAACCTTAAAGCTAGGCAAGGCAGTAGGGCCAGATAATATTAACAACAGAGTACTTAAAGAACTAGCTTCCGAATTAGCTTCGCCATTATCAACTCTTTTTAATAGGTCTTTGGCTATTAGCAAAATTCCTTCTCAGTGGATGGAAAATGTATGTGCGGTTCTTAAGAAAAATGACCCCTCAGAATTAGCCAACTATCGACCTATTTCACTCCTCAGTACACTAGACAAAGTTATGGAAAAAAGTATCCACAAACATGTTTTTAATTTTTTTCTCTCAAATCATGTCATAACTGCTCTCCAATCGGGTTTCGTTCCTAAAGACTCTACAGTGAACAATTAGTTGATATATATAATACGTTCTGCAAAGCTCTTGATGATGGCAAAGAAATTCGAGCAGTCTTTTGTGATTTTTCTAAAGCTTTTGATAGAGTTTGGCATAAAGGATTGATTTTTAAATTACAGACAGTTGGTATAACGGGATCTCTTCTACTGTGGTTTTCGGACTACCTTCAAAATCGCAAACAAAGCGTTATACTACCTGGTGAAATCTCCGATAGTGTAAACATAAATGCTGGAGTGCCTCAGGGATCTATATTGGGACCACTGTTATTTCTTGTTTACATTAATGACATTGTTGATAATATTAACTCAACTATTAAATTATTTGCCGATGATACAAGTCTTTACGTTATAGTTGACTCTCCAAATATCACTGCAACCATAATAAATAATGACCTGCTGACAATACATGATTGGGCGGACAAATGGTTGGTAGATGTTAATCCCAACAAAACAGAAACACTCCTAATCTCCAGGAAAATAAACAAACCATTGCATCCTCCTCTAATGATGAACGCTGTTATTATTGCAGAAGTCGAAATGCATAAACATTTAGGTCTCAAATTTTCAAGTAATGGTACATGGAATCACCACATAGATGCTATTAAAGAAAAGGCATGGCAACGCGTAAATGTAATGAGAACATTAAAATTTAAGTTAGACAGAAAATCTCTGGAAAAAACATACTTTACATTTATTCGTCCGACTCTTGAATATGCCGACGTTGTATGGGTCAACTGTACTAAAGCGCAAGAGCATGAATTAGAAAAAAATCAATATGAAGCTGCCAGAATTGTGACAGGAGCAACCAAACTTGTATCCCTAGTAGCCCTTAACAGCGAAACGGGATGGGAATCTTTGAAAGCTAGAAGACGAAAGCATAGGCTTATATTATATTATAAAATGAACGCAAACTTAACTCCTGCCTTTTTGTCATCCCTTGTCCCAGATAACGAAAGAATAGTCCATTGTAATTCACAGCTTTATGCCAATTCTTTCCTCCCATCTACAATCCGTGAATGGAATGAACTTCCCCCATCGGCAAGAAATTCCGAGTCTATTAGTGTTTTCAAATCTAGACTGGATAGTAATAGGACTACTGTTCCACAATACTACTTTACTGGTAATCGGAAGGCCCACATTCTCCACACACGCCTTCGCACTCACTGCAGCAGCTTAAATCAGCATTTATTTTCAAAAAACATTGTAGAAAGTCCACTATGTGTATGTAGATCCTTAGAAGACACGAATCATTTCCTATTGCACTGTCCACTATATACTCCCCAGAGAATAGTAATGAATAATGAGTTACCACACTTAATCGACGAAATAACACTAGACACCCTACTTTTTGGTGATGAAACACTTTCTCTAGACGTAAACACACAAGTTTTCAAAATAGTCCAAAATTATATTCTCTATACGAAACGGTTCCTGTAAATTGCATGCACTTAACTTTAGGAATTTAAGTAAATTAAATTTGCTAAACAGTATGCCAATCTCAAAAATCGCTATCATGCTCCCTACAAGCTGAATCTGCCACTATAACAATACATTAGTATGGGGATAAGGGCCTATATGTTTGCTGAGGAACGTCGCACACACACATTCTCTCTCTCTCTCTCTCTCTCTCTCTCTCCTTACATTTCTATATTTCTTGTAATTATATATTAAACACTTAACTAGCCATTTGATTTCATGTACTATGCTATCACGAATAATGTAACTTATTGTGCCATGATCATGGAGACAGATATATACAAGCGTTTTGCTTTCTTCTGGATCCTAATTCACTGTTAACTATTACATAATTGTATATCTATATATCACAAACTGTATAATTGTGAATAAAATAATGTTTAAACCAACTAATAATTTACTTTTCGGGCACGCCTGAAAATAGTCATGATTTTGGCTAAATAACTCGCTTCTATTAAAACATAAATGACAAACAAACCCCCAAGGCCTGTTTTGTCACTGACCGTTCCAAGACGGTAGCCCTATTGTCAACCCTTTTGTGTTTGTGATGTCTTCTTTGGCCTTTTATTCATCTTTAAAGTTGTTCTTTGTTTCTGTGTGTGTTTATGGTTGACTGTCGTCCTTGAATGCTGTTTTCTTTCCTGTTCGATTTGTATATCTAATTTTACTGCCACAATAGTGTTGTTTGTGCCTTCTGGCGACCGTAGAAAGTCTCCCCGTATATTCAGTCTATATTATTATCTTTTCATCCCACATGGATTTATGACATTCATTGATCCAGTTTTTCCTTAAACACTTGTGTTTCTTGCTTCTTATACTGTATTGAAGGTTTTGTGTTCATCGACATTTTGGCCCGTTTTATTAAGGTTTTCCTTAACTTTCCTCGTGATTTAGTATTAGATACTGTTGTCGAGTTTTGGACCTCTTTTAACTCGTCCGTAAGTTTACAAATATTATTTATTATGGATCTTTGCTACAATTCTATTTTGTATCTCTAATAATTACTAATTAGCCTCTTTTCGCTTTTCACAGAGTGGTATTTCTTTCTAAATTGCATATATGAGTCTATTAGGAAAACACTTAAAATATATCTTTCTCCTCTTCGGTTACACTCTGCGTCATCAATACAATTCCACAAAATAACTCTTCATTTCTTAGAATTAAACCATATGTACGCCCTTCACCTTTAAATCTTCATTCGGCAAACTCGTTTCATGTTCCTTCTAATAATATTACCAGGATTTTTAATAAAGTTTGAGTTACTCCTTTAGGATCACCTGTTTTGAGGAAATACCATATAAAGTCTCCTTTCAGAAATCGTTTAGTTCATTCAAAACGCAGGGTGTTTCCTCTATTAATAAGTGCAATGCGAAGAGGTGCTGTTGTTGCAATTATTTATCATGCAAGTCCACCATTAAATCAGCTGTTAATGGTAGAATGTTTAATAAAAGTCTTGCTTCAAATGTTCATTGGAATACATCTCACGTCATTTATATTTTGACTTGAAATGCACCACGTTGCGGTATACAATATGTCGACAAACAGGTCGATCTTTAAAAGTTCGATTTCGTAAACATAAATATAATGCAGGTTATCCTAAAAAGTGTTTTTAGTAACGTTACCGTTCAACCGGTTTAAATACATATTTTATGATAATGATGCTACTAAAAGCTTTACAATAAAAACTAGATATATTGCAGAACTTAAGTGGATGAAAAACCTGCAGATACCATATCTATATCCAGCCTTAATGACAATATAACAACAAGGAAATATTCAAAAGATACTAATATTGACATTTTTTCTATATTTGCTTCGCGAAAGCGTAACTCTAGGTATCATGGTCGTAGGCGTAATGGTAACATCAAACGTAAATCGCGTGTAATTATTTCAGTCGCTGATTTACATACTATTTTTAAACAGTCTGGAAAGCACTCTATGCTTGCACGACTTACCTCTTAGTACATTTCTTCAATTAAGTTGATCGACGAGAAAGCAGACACATTTTTCATTCGTGCATATCCCTTGTATAACACTGCTTCCATAATTCAAAGCTACACACAACATGTTCTCCGATCCCATATTGACAAGGAGTCTGATCACGTCAGGCATTTTCTAAAAATACTATATCTTTATAACGGTATTGATTTCAATGACATGCCTAGTATTTTTCAAGATAATCGCTAAATATTTCAATAGTTCCGAAAGTCCTCTAATGTTATAAACTGTATTAAAAAAACTATTAGAAACTACAATAAAATAGTTTCTGACATTGATTTAGTAAATAACACTCCTAAGGAATGTGAATGCAACACATCAAAATGTTGCTATGCTCCAGAAGGTCATGTCATCACTGGTAATTTGGATATTGTTGATAACCGTTTTCTAAAGGTCCTAAGTATAGATTACCTTAAACTATCGAGTTTAATGCCTGTCGTGCTCAGATCGCCCAATCCGTTGAGGATTTTAGTATAAAATGGTGTGTTAGAGAACATGAGGACCAAAAGTTTCTTTCTACTTGGAAATAGTCAATTTTTAAAATTACAGATACACGCATTAACATTTAAAATGCTAACACCTCTTTACTTCCACCGAGACCTAGGTTTTCCTTTAGTAATTTAAAATCGGGAATTCAAGAATGTCATAATAAAAGTGTTTTATTTCCTGCTGATAAAGCAGCTAATAATGTAATATTGTTTGACGCCTACCTTATGTCAATGTTTTATCACTGGAACTCAGTAACTCTAATTCGTATACTACTTTGTTAAATCTGCTGAGGATTATGTTGTTTTGCACAATCTATCATTTGGTGCACTACTTTCAAGCCTGGGGTTGGCGAAAAGCAGAACAAACTTCCAACTATGTACTGCATTCCTAATTACAGAAACATCCCTATAAGGCCCGCTTTATTTCGAATTCTAGTGCTTGCACCACCACAACAGAAACATCTCCAAACTATTAACTTCTTGCCTTCTGCCGTTAGAGATCACGTTAAACAATAGTGTGCTAAAACATATAAAACTCTGGGATAAATTTATTTTGGTATATAACAAATTCAAAAGACGTTCTTCATAATATTTGCAATAAACGTCAAGTTTCATCTATAAGCACTTATGACTTATCACTATATTTTACCTTGCCACATCACCTTATTAAAGACAAGCGCTTATTGCTCTTTTCAAAAAAACATTCGCTACAGGAAAAACTACATTTTTGACCTGCAATAATGTTAAAGCGTTTTTTACTAACGTCAGTTAGGACAATTACTCTGTGTGGACATGCCAAGAAGTTTGTGAACTAATCTTCCTATCAGATACTATGTTTTTCGTCAGGTATGGAACTACCGTTTATAGACAAATTGTTGGTATCCCTATGGGTACGAGCTGTGCATCCCTTGTCGCAGATTTGTTTCTGTATTACTACGAAAGAGATTTCGTGTTGAGTCTTTCACCAGATACTCAGGCAGACATTATTAAAACCTTTAATGACACCTCTCGGTATCTGGATGACGTATTAAACAATGACAACCCTTGCGCACAATATGACCTATTTATGTGTCGACGTGCCGTAAAACACCATTCATTCATTCTTTCTTTTCTACGATGGTTAATGATATATACTCTACAGAACTTCAACTTAACAAAGCTAATATTTCTGATACTAACGCTTCTTTTCTCGATTAACATCTCTCTATTGAAAATGGCGAATTAATTATGACAGGGAAGATGATTTTAATTTTAAAATATTGTTAATTATCCCCATTTAGATGTCCCCGGGCAACTTCTTACGGGGTCTATGTGTCTCAGCTTATTCGTTTTTCTAGAGTTTGTACTCGAGTTGAGAACTTTAATATTCGTAATCTTTGTATAACTAAAAAGCTTCTCCATCGGGGCTACCATACCATAAACTTCGTAAAACGTTTGCAAAATGTTATCATCGTAACCCGATCTTCTGTCCAAATATAAAAGTAATTTAGGAACTCTTCTGCGACTAGGACTATCACAACCTGACTTCTATGGTGACGTGATTTACAAACTTCACATTATCTTTGTTAAATTTGTTAAAAGGTTTATAAAAAGAGGTTATGACCCTATCATTGTGCACAGTTTGCCATTATGCTTGCCTCTTTAATTGTGCGATGACCGGACAGGCTGTGGATCCTATGATGACGTCAATCTAAAGTCCAAAAGGACAGTGACGTTTGATTTGTGTCTACAATCTTGTCTTGTAGTGCCCTTAATGGTTTGTTCTCTGGTTGCTCTGGCTTCTGCCGACGAAACAAATGCAACAACTACGTGATATGAATTATGACTAATACTTGGCGACTTTATCAACGTATATTGCAAATATATGAAAGCAAGTCATAGTCAGAAACTTTAATAAGAAGAGCTAAAACAAACAGATAAACTGGTTAACAAATAAGGGTACTATTTGAACCGATCGAGTATGTCGTTTACTTCCAAATACCGTTTTCTCTGTTATGTTTTGATTTTAAAAAGGCATTTGATGGTTTGTTGCTGTCAAAGGAGCACCTTTATCAGTCTTTATTGACATTCACACTAGGGTTCGTTTAGTGCATTGTTGCGACTGTAAAAAGTCCCCCCGTGATACGAAAGCGTATATTAGCAGGATTTTATAACGGATATTGCGACAATAAAACACGTTTGAAAACATTCTTTACTAAAACAAAAGCGACAACCTGTTTAAAATTACCTATTAATCTTAATTTTACAATAATTATGCAAACTTTTTAAGCCGACATTAAGGTTGTATTTCATACCCCAAAAAACCCCGTTTTCGCTTCTTGGAGAGGGGTTGGATGGGACTTGAAAGTTAATACTCGAACCAAGTAATGCCTTACCCGCTACATATTTATAATGGACTGTTTTTTCTTTGAATTAAGACCATTCCATTTATGTGACAAAGGAGTGTTTTGGGGGAAATGACTGATCAGCATTCGGACATTGTAAACCCTGATCAGCATGCGAGTTACTCGCAGACTGATTTGGGTTTACAATGGACGCAAACTCTATTTTAGACGTGCTTATTGGGTTAAGGGTTAACCATATCATAGCGTGCTAGTATTATAGTGGGACAGACTGGTGAAAAAATTGTGCATTGTTTAACAAAAGCACCAAACTTTGCACATAGCTAGACAATACCATACTGAAAAAAATTGGCTATGGACCCACGCCAGATACGTAATAAATAATCAGTTGAACCTATATTTACCTATATGTGTCAGGTTTTAACAACATATATTACGACAAATCGCAACAAATTCCACAAAATGATAGACAAATAGTCGTGAAATACAATCTGGGTATATTTTAAGTTCAAAATGGCCGTTTTCAAAATGGCCGCCAAAACATGTTGAAAATAGTAAAAGGTGTAATTCCTTTAATAGTTGTTTGTAAGAAACTAATAAATATGTTGAATTTGTTCACTCAGTGTTCTTGGCATAGCATTTGTTTGTTAATATTGCAATAAAGAGTTATTTAGAGGCACCCTATGATTAATGTGTTAAGGGATTTACACCTTTAAAATACACTGACTTGGTAAACCTTAATTACAAGACAAAACAAGTAAACAAAACCTAAACGCGAAGACATTTTATGCTAACGGGTTAACTGCGTCTAAACTATGTAGTTGCCGAGCAGAAACAATGAAATTGGCCTGAAACCCAATGTGAAGATCATAATGGCATTTTGCGTTGAAGCATTCGTATTTAAAATGGAGGCACTTAAAACACTCTGAGACTTGTTTGAAGACCATAGATGGACCAATGCCCTTATGGCAATTATGACACTGCAGATTCCTATCTGAAATAAACACATGCATCAGGGAATGATCATCACGTGATTACCATAATTATGATAAACCGGGCTTACAGTTATTTGAAGTGTGAGCAAGGCATGAGTATTGGACATGACGATCATAAAGAGAAACCAAAAGTTCGCAATTGCAGTACTTTTCAGTTACACTTTAAATCTTAAAATCTGATCTTTCCCATCATGAGCACGTTAAAGATGTTCAGAGGACAGTTAGAGTGACACGGTAGAGGAATTAGGAAATATATTCAAGGACAATATTGAGTATTTATCGGTACTTGACTTACGTTACATAGACGACTCTCGTGTGACAGAAATTGCTCAACAAATAGATAAATGATGACATGCAAAGCACGACACATTTGTAACAGAGGTTATAGATGACATAACCAAGTCTGTCTTTAAACAGATAAACCAGAACATGTTTTCTTTCCTCAGTGGTCAGTGTCTCGCCAGCCTTTTCTAACTTTGGAAAATGATATATAGGGTCCTATAGAAACCACAGCGTCCGAACGCAATGGCATCGTAGGTCCGCACTGTACTGCAAATAAGGACTTGAAACTACAATGAAAGAGACGAACAAACAACAGAAAGGGTGGTGAAGACAGGGTTACCGACTTGGAACGGTCAGTAGGCAATAAGGCCTACTGGTTAGCTTGAATCGATTTTATATGCGCACAATCTTATCTATTATCCTGTCTTCAGCGCCCAAATAGACAAGACAGTGTAAACAAAACTACATCCCATCAAAGGAAATCTCTAACAATAAAGTCCACATCCAGAGAAACCAACTAAAGATACACATACACAATAATAAACATCTCAGGATGTATCCAGAATCGTACTGAACAACCATAGTAGTTGCAGCTAAAGAGAAAACCAATCTAGGGTACGACCAGAAAACCCGAGGGACGAAAGCTCATGCACCCACCTCCCTTAGTTGGGGTTTCAGTAGGTACAATCGTAGAGTCCCAAGAGGTAGTCCAGTAATCGCGCAAGTGAAAAGTGAAGCGTAATGATTGACTGTAGAGGGGTCAATCACTAAACATGCAGTGCGTTGTAAAACCAAAGGGTTATATCCTGTTCTAACGAACTTCCCTGATTAAATTTGTAAAGCGGTCAGGAAACCCGTCAGACCCCTTTAACTTTCGAAGTTTATAGACCACATCCCCATAAAATGAGGGTTGTGATATGCCTAGTCGCAGAAGTGTTTTAAGGTTGGTGTTGTACTTTTCCAGCAGGCCCTCGTTGCGGCGGTAGAATTTAGAGAAAGATCTACGTAGTTTGTGATAACGAAAACCCTGTTGAAGAAGTTTACTTGTAATAACTTGAGTTCGATCATTGAAGTATATAACATCATTACACGCTCTAACAAATCGAATGAGCTGGGAGATATACACCCCATATGAGGTAGCCCAGGGTACATCTCCATCCAGGTGTGGATAGTTAACGATGTTAAAATTGAAATTATCTCTCTTATCATAGATTTTAGTATGAATACAATCATTTGAAATCGGGAGATGAAGATCGAAAAATGCTGCTACTGTATCCGAACTGTTGGCTTTATTCAACGTGAGCTCTGGTGGATAAATGTGAGTAACCATATGAGCAAAGAACGGATTATCAATATTGAGTATGTCATCAAGATACCGAGAAGTATTATTAAAGGCATCAATAATTTCACCCTGGCTAGCAAGTGACAAACTCAACATAAAATCTCTTTCATAGCAGTACAAAAACAAATCTGCAACAAGTGGCACACAGTTAGTACCCATAGGAATACCAACAACCTGGCGGTAAATAGTTTTACCGTATCTTATAAAGATGTTATCCAGAAGAAAAGATAAGGCTCTACAAACATCAGTACAACTTTTTTGGATTTTAATCAGACTATACGAGCTGCCTTAACATGCCTTTTAATGCTTGCAAAAGATTAGTAAGTATGATTAGCAAGTTCTTTTACACATTGTTGCATGTCACTTGCAGAAGATTTAGTAGGTGGCGGCCATCAAGCAAAACAAAGTCAGAGCTCTGGTTAACTTGCATAGCAATCGGTTGCGATAGAAGAGAAACTAAAAACATGTTCAATAAGACAGAGCATGTTCAATAAAACAGAGATGAAGATGTGCCTTGTATCAGACAACGAGAATCTGAGACCTTCTCGATAATTTCTCTAAGATGATACGATGCAATGCGTGTGTTGCATGTGGCATATGCCAAACAATACTTCATTAAACTTATGCTATATACAGTAGTCACAGACGTTGTAGTACATGTTATAGCAATGGTACAGTAAATAGTCAGATGAGCTATGGGTTATTTCTAGGAGCTAGGAATCACTTTAGGTTCTTCGTTGCGCACTTTATTGCCTATTCATTAGTTCATATAAATCGAGACGAATAGTTGCTCTTCATTTGCTAAAATAGGTAAAACCTGTGCATGGACAATCTGGAAATACTATGTTGATGTTGCACAAGCTTTCCAATTCCAAACGTTGTGCTTGTTGGAAAATGTATGACAAGAGGAAGTGCATGTTCATGTCGCAAAGAATTGTTGACATTCAATGGTTCCAAGATACTACAAGTCCATGTCACCAATTGCTGTAGCTCTTTTCAAGCACACCTGCCGAGTTGTTTAACAGGTTGTAATTGGACATTGTTGGAGACATGGCCTTTAGGTTGCAGAAAACTAAATACTTTCCCATAGACCTCCTGTGGCACCTAATATCTCAAGAATTATACACCAGGTTTTCTTTAAATTACCTTATTTCATAGATATACCATCACAAAGCCTTTGAAAGTGTAAACAAGACAATTTTCCGAGCTCAACCTCTCTGCACATGTCTGTGTTTACTTACAGTATTGAATCTGCACTGAATATTGACATGAATTTTTAATGGATGTTAAATTTTCTAACACATGAAAAATAATTGTTTTAATTAATTTAATGATCCTTATGGTTGGGGATTATTTTACCTATAGTTTATCCTTCCTGAAAATGCATAATTTTATGGAATATTTCAAAGTTATATCTGCTGACCTCTGTAAATTTTCACTTCTGTACTGAATCGTACACAACACAAGACAGGGCTTAAGCCAGGTTAAATTTAGCTGTACGCAGCCTTTAGGTCCACCTGTGAAATGCCTACATCCGGTGACTAGGGTTGGAAGAGGATATGTTGAAGCCATTCTCGATAACACTACCACAGATGTGTCCAAGCAGGAATGATGTATCCAGTCTTTTAAAAATGGGACGTTGGGTACTGTGACTGTGATTAAGAAAAAGTGTACCATTCATAATCAGTAAGATTAGATTAAATATAATGTTTGCTCTCATATTGAAAATGTTCGAATGATATGACCGCTTATTACATTTGAGTTTGTGTAATCAAACTTCTTTTTGATTTTGTTTTATGTTAGTGTCTTGTAAATATTGTTTATTAAATCAACAAATGTAATTTAAGGTCGTAATTAAATATAGTGAGAACTATTGTTTAAGTATCCTTTGCGATATGTTGTCTCCAAGCGTTTAGAAGACTCGCCAGCTTGATTTGTTTTATAACCTGCGGCGTCCCGTTAGTTTTGCTACTTCAAACGAATGTTTTAAAATCAGTTTTAAAAATTACGTAAATAGTTCAAAGCAAATTGGTTTTACATATTGCGCATTGGGGAATATATTGCTCCAATAATACATTAAAACTTGTAATAGAATAACCACAAACAATTAAAAAATACTGCATTGCATAAGTATATGCAAGACGTTTTAAAGTCAAATTGTTATTTGATTAATCAATTTGGATGCTTGATAAACAGTTCACGATTGTTGTGTATCCCTTTAATAGTTTTTTACCAAGTCACTGGATGTATACTTACGAGTTAATATAAACTAAAAGCCGCTTATAAAGATGAGACTGAAATTAAACACACTTCAGAAATGCTTAAGGCTAAAGACAACTTAGACAAACTAGACTTAGAGTTGGCATAGTATGCATACATGTGTAAGACCCCTAACCCCTGAAGTATAGGGGTGTATCTGTATCTAACAACTATTTATTGAAGTATAGACATACATACAAATATATCAAGATAACACCTTTGTAAAACGCATCAACATTTTGATTGCTTTCTAAAAAAAAAATAGCTAAAAAAAAGAAGCATTTTGAAAATGGCGGCCATTTTGAAGAAAAGAAAGAAATGACGCAAATTATATTGCAAGTTTCATTGTCTATCAATGTCTTGACTTTAGTGTATCTACAATAACACGTTTTGATGAAGCACATTAGTTATGGGCTTCATTAATTCTTTGTGGAATATTTGGCGGCCGCGGCCATTTTTCAAAATCTGAGGTGGGTCCATTGCCAAAAATGTTTAGTAGAGTATTGTCTAGATATGTGTCAAGTTTGGTGCTTTTGTCACAAAATGCACAATTTTACCAATATATGTCACCAATCTGACCCACTATTAAGGTTTCAAAATGATAGGTTATCTCATTGCATTTTTAAAAAACACTAAATCCTTCCGATATAGGCATCTTTTATATAGGTATAATTAATAAAAGTCAGTGTTTAACAATAAAAATGACAACTCAGCTAAATATATTTTATCACGTGATTTGCGACTCTCTGCAAACGACATCTAATTCTATTAACTATGATCTATTAATGAACAGTAAAGATAAGAGTACATTGTTAAAATTAGCCAGATTTTGTGAAATCATTCTTAAAACATTTTAAAAGTTTTTGTTGAAAGACTGATAAAAGAAATTGATCTATATAGATATTTACATTGCACATGTATTATCATTTATAAAATATAAATTTATACACTCAATTTCCATATGTTATGCTTATTAGTTAAAAAAACTAGATAGCAATAATACATTACTAAACATATAAATTAGGATTCACTCATTATTTATTTTAGTCATTTCATTCATGTACAGATTGATGGTTCGCTGTGTGATGGTTATGTGATTATGAGAACTGTTATGTGTAAATAGTTTTGATAATGTTCTGTTTTCTGCACAAAGTAAATTTGTTATGTTAGATGCTCTTAATGAGCCTTGAATCATAAATACACGTGTGTCTTGAATCTGTATACAGTCGTTTAAACCCCTGTCACACTAGGGCCGCATTCTCACGGCGATCCCACGGCGTCTAAGAAAAATGCAGAACGCCTAGGTGCGCGCAGTACGATCGCAAGCATCGCCGCAGCAACGCAGTGGCATCGCCAGTAGACGCATTGGGATCGCATAGAACGCCAAGCGACGGCGCGCACTTTGAGCATGCACAAAACAAACGCCGTCGCTCGGCGTTCTGATAAGAGCGCAGTGGGGTCGCCGTAAGGTCGCCATAGCAGCGCAGTAAGGTCTCCTACAACGCCACAGGAGCTCCGCGGGCGCGCACAGAGGTCGCAGTGCGAACGCTGTGGTTGTCGGTGGCGCTTGCACGGAGATTGTACGGCGTTCTCTGAGATGTCACTGCGTCTCTACCGCGCTTATACGGCGCGTATACGGCGCTTATACGGAGTGTTATTTATTTTACTGCGCTCTTACAACGACTGTACGGAGCTGTCACGGCGATCATTGCGCTCCCAAGGCGCTTCTACCGCGTCCATCGGCGTTTGCATGACAAAAACGAACAAAATAGTATAAATGAATTATAGGTAGTGCAAACGAACGTCTTCAACACGCCGTCAGCGCAGTGTGAGCGCCGTGAAAGCGCAGTGCACGCAGTGGAAGCGCCGTGAGAGCGCAGACAATCGCCAACAAGAACTCCGTAGGAACGCGATAGAACGCCATGGGTGCTCCGTAGCAACGCCTTGGTCGCTGTGAGGACGCCGTGACATCTCCATCTTCACGAAAAATATCAGATTTTTCTTGCGATCTCACGGCGTTCTGGAAAATTAAACAACGCCGTGCCAACGCAGTGGAAACGCGCTATAGTGTGACAGGGGCATTAAAAATACTGATCTATGCAAAGCGTGATTTGTTTGTCCATGACGAAAGTTAATCTGAGGGGAGACTCCTTAGTTTCGAATGAATGTCCATGGGGAATTTCTTATAAAACAGAAATCTAAGAGATTAAAAGCCATGCACAGGCTAGACAATAAAAAAGAAATCCACAAATGTGGTGTTTTTGACTTAGTATGACATAATAGTTAATTTTGGTGTAAATAAGCTTTTTGTACTGTAAGCGGTATAGCGGCTGTAAACAGAAACTAGTAACTGGTGGCTATGTTGTAAATGGTAGCTTTATTTGATCATTTCCTGTATTTGAGTGCTGAGTGGGTGGGGTAAATGAATTGTATTTGTAGGCAGAGAAACTGACTTTGTTGCTTTCTAGCATGTATTTTCTGTATTTTGAGAGGAAATTATACGGTCTTTCAGGAATAGGGCATGTTCGTTAGTTTTGAAAAATAGAATTCAAGTTAGTTAACGTAATTAGTGTACATGTCTGAAAATAGTCTGAATTTCAAAGAAAACTGTAGATTCCGACCTGAGCCCTCATGCGCAGATAGCATGAGCATAGTCGTGGAGACCCTTATAATAATCATCCAAGCTTTTAACGAATTGTGATTGAAGAATGAACACATATACCTTATTGTATTTATTAATTTTAAAATTCAACTCACGTGATAATATTTTAATAAGAACATTTCTAACATGGTTGAATTGACATTTGTGTTTTTTTGTTTATTTTTAATTTGTTTAAACTTTTGATCTTTTGCAAAATAGATAAAGAGTCAACAGGACAATCTGGGAGCACTGAAGGTACCGCTGTATGGTGTTCAACTTCCTGGGAAACTATAATAGGTATGCTTATTGATAGTTGTATATATATGCATAACTGCAACACTGTAATCTACCACCACTGGTATACCGTAACCATCATGCACCGACGCATCGGTAGCAATACCTATTGTTCTGGGCGCTTGGTTTAGTCAAAGGGTTTTCAGCATTAACAGGAACAATTGATATAATACGTACACATATGATATATCATTAGGACAGAAGTTTTTAATGGTAAATAAAATCATATTACTGTTCAAAATCGATTAAGAAATAAATATCTTACAGCCATTTAAAAATCGGTCGAGAAATAAATGTTTTTCAGCCGAAGTGCTTTTTGGTGTGTGTTTTTTCCATGTAAATTCGATGTTGGTATTGTTCCTGCCCCATGACCAACACATTATGCGTAAATAAATTGGTGAACATCATCCTGACTTTTAGTAGTCACCGTGAAATGGCCGCAATGACCGAAACGCGCATGTCAACCGGAAGGCGAAAAATACGAAAATATGGCAGAACGAAAAGACGACAGAACGAAAAGAAGACAACACGAAAATACGACAAATGCAATGCGAAAAGACGACAGAACGAAAAGAATAAACAACGACAGAACGAAAAGACGACAGATTAGAAGAGAAAATACGACAATATAAAATGTCGTCTTTACGCGTCTGAAGTGTCATCTTTTCGTCTTTTTGCGTGGCGTTCTGTCGTCTCATCGCCTTTGAAATGTCGTCTTTTCGTTTTTTCGTTGTGTCATTCCGTGGCCTTTTCACACTGAAGGTGTCGTCTTTTCGTTCTGTCGTCTTTTCAAGGCGACCAACAGGCAGATATAACAAAGGTAACAGCGTTACTTAAACCATGCCGTGGTTTATGTACATTTACTGCAACGGTGTAATTAACTACCACGGGTAAGTGAGCCTTTATATAGATGTATAGATATTTTATTCAAATATAAGATACATGTATTACGCCCAACAGTTCACATGCAAATAGTACAAACATATAAAAATGTTTATGAAATACACACAATATTTTCCAGTTAATGACAATTTGTATAATGTGTGTGTGAGTTTTAAGATCATCTGTATGTGTTACTAGTTAAAAAGTATTTGACAACTATTTAGTATATAAGTGTTTAATATGTGTTTAAATTAATAATCCTAGGTATTGATCAATACACATTTATATTTGTGGACATAAATGGAGAAAAGTGATACCTATAGATAAAACATGTCGTCTCTTCTTTTAATTACTAATGAATTTTGGTATGTTTGGCCATCTCCAAAAATAATTGTTAACAAATTCTTTTCTAATATCAGGATATAGTGAACACACCAATACAATGTGAAATTCGTCATCTAGTGTATTACAAAGCCGGCATTTTATTTCGGATATTGGCGTTTTATTTGGTCCATGCCATTGACCAGTTTCTAACCTGTGACTAGAGTTTTGTAAAAAAAAAAATGCTCTAAATTTCTTTATATTTAGTACATCTAGATAATGCTTAAACCTGAAATCTGATATTATTCCGTATATACTAGCTCTAGTGGAAACCGATAATTCAGCATTTAAATTTTGTATAAACATATCTTTAATTCGTTGTTTAAATATATTAATGAGATATGTTATGTTTTCTACTCCTTGAGAATACCAAATTTCAGGCTTCATAACCGCTGCTCCCAACTAAATTCCATTATGTTTATTTCGCTCTTCGGGGCATTTCATTTTATTAGATTCTGGGACCATACGCCGTACGACATGGGGAATACATTAAAGAAGGATAACTCCATGTCCACCGCCATATGCATGCCATCTTCGGTATGGTTAAAATGTTGTGCTGTTGATTTTATGAATATTGAGTTCTGCTCAACCCGGGGCTAGAGGGCGTGAGCGGTAGCTATCATA
The DNA here is from genome assembly GCA_037043455.1 of Cyrtodaria siliqua. Taxonomy (NCBI): domain Eukaryota; kingdom Metazoa; phylum Mollusca; class Bivalvia; order Adapedonta; family Hiatellidae; genus Cyrtodaria; species Cyrtodaria siliqua. Next base: position 53,315 of record JAWPHD010005055.1, read on the forward strand.
TTTCACTACCACTCATGAACAGTCTCAATCAAACCGAGACTGCAATATTTCGTATGTGTCGTGCTCGGCCGTTTCCAAAGGTCCATTATCATACTCTTTTTTCATTAAATCCTGTCCGTTCCAATATCCCGTTAATTTGAGATGCCCATTTTAATTTGTTTGGGTTAACAACCAGATCAGAAAAAATTGTCTTTTAGTATATATTCTATCATACACATTCAATTCAATGAAACACGTATTGATATTGCTAAAAAGTGTTGTTGTTGGATTACTGGTATCATAACTATTCTTATATAAATGTGACTTTAATGGTATTTGGACAAGCCACGTTTTCCCAAATCAAAAATGGCTCTCTTGCTGTATGTCAAAAGCTGAAAGACTTGTTCCTTAATGAATGGTATAACACCATACAAACATCAAGCGGATGTACAACATATAGGCTTTCAAAAGATACATTTAACTTTGAAAATTATTTAATAAGTACTCCAAATAGCCTTCTAAAATGTATAATTAAATTTAGAACGAGAAGTCATAAATTACCTATAGAAACAGGAAGATCGAACACTGTAGACAGAGAGAACAGAACATGTACACTCTGTAATCGTGATATAGGAGATGAATATCATTATCTTCTTGTTTGTAATGAATTTTCAGAATCGCGATCACTACTTTTAAATCAAAGTATTATTCCCGACCAAACATCATTAAATTCAAAAATCTAATGAACAAACAAAACAGAATTTAGGAAACTTTGTGAGTTCGTTAAACGATTGTAAGTTTTTTTCAATAATAACGTTGTATCATATAACAGTTTGCCATAACCCTATGAATCATATGTGAGTGCAGAGGACCCTAGACAATACCTTTTCCCAGGTTTTCGTATACTGAAAGGAAAAAGAAACGCAGGGTGCGTATTTCAGCCATATATTGCATATACTGCACACTTAATTCCATATATATTCCAAGATATTTTGTAAAAAAAAATAGTGCAGTTAGTTAGAGAAAGGACACAACTGTGATGTTGTAGACGTTTTAATCACAGTACACGTTGTAACAAGAAATTCATAAATGCTGAAGTTCCTCTTTGAAAAATTGAGCCAGTTCAGTACTGTATTTAATGTTAAGTGATTGCAACATTTAAAGCCTAAGTTTGCTGACCTGCTTGAGCCAAATGCGCATTCTGACGATAATGAAACTTTAAAGGGGTAACCATTGGTGTGTTCAGTTCTGTTTAAACCTTCTTTCTAAAATGACATGCCTAATGTTGCCCTGTACCATTCGATTAGCAGTAGCATATTAAACATACAATATATAGCGGAAATAACGCACCCTGCGTTTCTTTTTCCCTCCAGTATATATGTGTCAAGGTATTGACAAGCGGGTGTACCTCTAAATAAGATTCTTACAATTGTTGTATTTGTTATAAAATGTACTATAATATAGTGCATGTTAACATTTGTTTTTTTTATATAATTACCAAAACTATATACAAAACAATGACGATTAGTGAAGATGAAAAAAATCTTACATGTAAACAGTTATTCCAATACTACTTAATCCCTGAAAAACGAACACCTTATACATAGACAGAAAGGCGCACGGAAGTCTCGTGCAAGTAGTGATGTGCTGATTGCTCGCACAAAGCAGACGAAAATATCACGTGTTATTTAGTAGTATTTAAGTCGAACTTGTGCAATGAAATAGTTAAAGGGATGTAAGCACATTCTAAAATCTAAAATATATGTTGTATACATGCACGTTTAATGTTTTCCCGGAAAATAATTGTCTAAGCACAGAGTGTTTTGCTTAAGAAATAATAAATATGTACCTGTGTTTTATCGGTGAATAAAATACAGTTAGGAGTTCGAATGCGTAGTAATTAAATCACGAGTGCGTTAGCACGAGTGATTTTATTACTCGCATCCGAAAGACTAACTGTATTTTATTCACCGATAAATTACAGGTACGTATTTATTATTTCAATTCTAACAACAATAGTCCCATTGTTTACGCTATTGTTGGGGCACTATATATTATCTCGGAGGTCAAGGTAATCAGGCTGCTCCATTGGGCGCCCCAGTATGCAAAGTTCTACGTTTCAGTACACTAGTAGTCACGTGACAAGCAATTAAGTCATTGCTTACGTCATATAGCTTGCGCTGTATGACGTCAAACGTTCTCACCTTGTTCAATATGCTTATTAATGTTATATGTACTGATGCATATGATGGGTTTATATCCGGGGTGTGCAGGGTTTGGGAACATGGCAAGTTTGTTGTAATTAACATTTCATTAAAATTACTGTTGAGTTGGTCTTCGTGAGTATATATACCAAGTGACGTCATGTAACGTGGCGCTTCCAACGGATGAAATATACGCGGGGAATTAATGGAACAGCTGAATTTTATCGTAGAATAATATTCAGCTGTCTCTCTTCGTTGTGTATATGAAAGACTGCGGAGGTCGTGTTAGAATCTTTAATATTCTATTGTTTTTTTATATTATACTTAACCAATATTTACAGATTGAAAATGTAGATTGTATACGCTATTACAAATATGTTGAGGAATTAAAGTTTAAAGTAACTCTCCCAACAATCTACAATTAATGTATGCTATTTAATAATACAAATTGTACCATTTTTACATACATGCATGTTTGAGCCTTATGATATGTATACTATATTCATGACCTCATGATGTCATTACTGTAACGAACTGAGTGAACAAAAGATTTGATTTGATTTGATTTGATTATTTAGCATAACATTATATCTCTGTTTTATATATTTGCGATCACTCGCCCGTGTAATTTATAACTAGAAACGGATAATATACGTTGACTTTTTAAACGGACTCTCCCGAGTTCTCCGTATATAAAATTGTTTTGAATTTGTGTTTTAACATATAAAATCTGTTTACCAAAAATTGAAGGTGTACTTTACCTTTTCGCATTTGAGAATCCCCATATTTCTGATCCATAATTTAAAATTGGCAAAATAACTTTGAGAAAAATGTCTAAAAACTATAAACTGACTTATATATGACTTCATTTTGAAGATTGCCTTTAATGCCTGGCCACTTAATGATTCGAACGTCTGATCAAATGAACTGCCTGTAGTAAAGACAATTCCCAAATAGGTAAACTTATCTACACTTTTAAGCACAGTATTATTATATGTGAAGAATATGTTTCTTTGTATCTGACTTTAAACAGTATGGCCTTCGTTTTAGTTACATTTACAAATCGATTTCCAGTTTTGGCAATAACTGTATGTCAAACCCATCATGTAGCCCCATTTGATTATCCGAAAATATCACTACGTCATCAGCGTATAAAAGTAACAACAGCTTTAACATTCCAGTATCGATACCTTTAAAACCATTAAGTGTAAAATGTTCTTCTAAATCATTTACATACATAGAAAATATGAAAAGTGACAAACAATCGCCCTTTGGCGCTCCAAGAAAACAGATATAACTGTCACTGAGCCGGTTTTGATATTTTACTCCTGATTTTATATTCGTATACAATGATTTAATACTATTTAGGAATTTTCCTCTCACTCCATATTGCATAAGTTTATAGAATATGTTTTGTCTTACCAACAAATCAAAATCTTTAGTGAAATTTTTAAAAGTTACGTACAACTTTGTTTTCATGCAATATATGATTTATCAAACCATGAAGAACGAATATGTTATCAATAGTTCCCATATGTTTTTGAAAACCAGCGTGTGCTTCAATATAAATATAATAATCCATACAAAATTCTTATTAAAAACGTTTACTAAGCATTATTCTAATTACACGTAATCATCCTTAAAACATTTGCTCTGTCAATGATAAATTTCGAGATAGAAACGAGGGGAATCCCAAAAAAGTTTGCAAATATTTTACAAAAAACGTTTTTGGATTTTGTTTGGAATGGGAAAAAACCACTTGTCGCTAAAACTACAATAAACAAAAATAAAAGCCAAGGAGGGCTCGACATGATAGACATCGAAAATGTTATATTAAGCATGCAAATCAAAACTATATATAGCATTATAAATTCTGACTTAGATAACTGGAATGCAATAGGGAAACATTATCTCCTACAATTAGATTGCGAATACGCGCAAAATAATTTCCTGTGCAACTGCTCTTCTATCGAAGGATTAACAAATCAATTACAATTAACAGAGTTTTATCGGAATGCAATCTCGGCTTGGATATCATTTAGAAAATTCGAAACACCAAATACATTAGATCAAGTTCGCAGCCTTCGACTGTTTGGGAATCATGAAGTCACATTTAATAACAAACCACTATTCTTTAAATCCTTTTTAAAGAGTGATATACACTATCTTAAAGATATTTGGGATGAACAAAGGAACTATTTTATTCAAGAACAAGATCTTTTCCGTAAACTCAAATTCCGGCATAACTGGATATCGGAATGGGCTCAAATTAGGAAAGCAATACCAAGTAAATACCTAAACGCTATGATATCAGGAGAATTCTCTCCAGGAAAGCGGTCACCATTGAATATGGAAAAGATACATGTCTTAAATTATAAAAATAAAATACTATTACCAGGCCAACTGAAAAATAAACAGATAAAAAAGGTTTTAAATTCAAAAACAGATTCAAAACTAAAAACGGAAATCAACTGGGAGCAAAAATTAGCACTAAATCAAACACAATGGGAAATTGTCTGGATGAATATCCACTATTCTTTTGCATCCAGGAAAGCTAAACAATTTCAATGGAAATTTTTACACAACACAATATTTACAGAGCATAAACTTAACATTATGAATTTATCTAATGGATTATGTAATATATGCAAAAGGGAAAGAGAAACGCTCATCCACTTATTTTTTAACTGTGACATAATAAAACAAGTATGGAATTATATAGAATCTATTTTCCAAGATATATTTGAATTACTGGATCTTGATTTAGAAATCATAAACTTCAAAAACGTGGTTCTTGGTTTTTATCAAATTCCATTCAAATATAATATTGTCAATACCATAATTTATGAAGCCAAATGGCAAATATGGAAATTTAGGAACATTCATAAGTTCGAGAATAAATCTCCTAGCTCTGACTTCCTACTGCTACACATAAAGCAGTCAATAAAAGACCTTTTTATATGGCAAAACACAAAGCGTGAAAACACAACAGCAATTGATTATATAAAAAAGTTATAGCACTGTCAGGCTTCGTAGCAGACATATTTGGGTAAATAAAAATAGATTCTAAATAATTGTTTTTTAATGACTAAAGATTGTCAAAAATATGTACATTTGATGATTGAAAATGATAAATGATTGGCATGCTATTTTTTCTTCTTGAATTTCGTTTCGTCAAGAGGATGGTACTGGCATGATATATAAATATATATATGGTACTGGCATGATATATAATATCCAATGACTGACATGCTATTTTTTCTTCTTGAATTTCGTTTCGTCAAGAGGATGGTACTGGCATAAGCATGATACATAGAATTTGGAAAATAAATCTGAGTTGTTAACTTACCACTTGTATTATGATTTAATCAAGTTAAACATCAAATAGTTCTACATGTTAATATCCTGAATTGTGTATGTATATATTGAATATATGTTTATTGTACGGTGTGACTGGGGGATGGCTCCCCGACCCCCACACACCTATGACGGGGAATTAAACGGGTTTCCTAACAGAAACTCAAAAAAAAAAAAAAAAATTACACGTAATCATATTTGAACATTTCATTTTTGACATAATCCGATCCGCCTGATCGGTTGTTGTTACTCTTCACATGCTTTATGAATTTCAGCTTGACTGATTTCAATATTAAGTTCGTCAACCATTATTTGTAGTTCACTGTCTCACATTCTACCATTAATACATAAAGTATCATCATCTGGTTGGCAAAATACAGACTCTGGATCATTTATCGATTTAAAATAATTTGCAAATTGAGAGGTCATTATATTTGATTTTGACACTCCATTGCTGGCCGTTTTCAGTTATTTTTTCAATTGGTTTACACTTTTTGCTATTTTTAAGCGTCTAGTGCGTAAACAAAATTGCTAGTTCGTAGGGCATCATATGTAACGGGGGAAAAAAGGAGGTAAATAATCAAACTGTGCGCACTCCAAACCGCATTTCGGACAAAAGTGGCGGCGGCACGGATGCCAAGTGGTCAGAAGCGAGACGATATGGGAGACGCTATGGGAGTAAGAGGCAACGACATTCTACAGGTGGGACATGTGATCTAACATTGACTATAAACAATGATACTGTAGCCAAAGATGAGTTCAAGAAACTCTCAACTGATAACAAAATGGTCACCTTGTTTGATATGTTGACCAGTGTCAACACACTGAATTAGAATTGGGTCACACACCTTTTCAATCAAAAAGATTTGATTCATATATACTGCAACCATCATGCACTGATACATAGGTATTAATACCTATATAATTGAGAAACACATAACATTTTACTTAATGAACTACATAATGAACATAAAAAAGACAAAACAATGGCAGCGAGTGAAAGGTTTAGTGTTTTTAAAAGTGAAACAAATGATAAAGAAAACCTCATTTCAAACAGGAACGCAAGAATCAGACCTATGATAAATAAGCCCGCCATAAATAGTTAAATATTTATTATTATGCTGAATAGTGATTTCATATCGGAATGACCTAATTTACACACATTTGGAAGAAAGAACAGAAGAAGAAGCAGAAGAAGAAGAAGAAGAAGAAGAACAAGAAGAGGAAAAAGAACAAGAACAACAAAGAAAGAAAAAAAGAAAGAACACTTTTTAATGAGCTCCTTAATCGTAACGAGGTTAAATAAATAAAGAAAGAAAAAAATAACACTTTTTAATTGGGTTCCGCATTCGTAACGAGGTTAAATAAATAACTACATGAAACTAATGAATGAATGGAAAAGACAGAAAAGACAGAAAGAAGAAGTAACACTTTTTAATTGGGCTTTTCAATCGAAACGAGACTAACTATATAATGAATCGAAAAGGAAATGCATAACAACATTTCAATATATACTGAAAGAAATAAGTTTAGCACATAAATAACATGGTAAATTCCCATTGAGCAGATTCAAGGCTATGTGCTTCAGCCGCCATTAACAATATAATTAACAAGTATATGCAGGACATTATTTTTAAACGATATCTGCGAAAAAATCAGCAACATGTTTTAATTTACTTGCTTTACAGAAATTATAATTTCGTTCCTATTTCAATATAAAGGGAGATAATTTTAAAATTTAAAACATTGGTTCGTAATTTCATTATAATGACAAGGTTAATGTCAATTGTTTTTGCGTTTTTATCACTCGAAACCCAGAATAGTTATTTAATAAAGTTTAACCCTGTTCGTGAAAAGTTTTGTTTTATATAAATGGGCGATAACTCTGATATTTACTTTGAATCACACATAATAAGTGAAAAAAACAAAAACACATTCTGACATGCTGCTTCATTATAAAATAAAAAATCAGTTTCTTTAAGCTAGATATGCAAAAGACAATGCTAAATTTATTCCTTTCAGTATATATTTTACCTGATCTTACCATTAAATTGCAAACCATTATATTCATTCATCATTTCATATTCCATAATATATGCACATTTTCCTGAAAAAGTATTTTTTATAAATTTTATTTTATTATTATTACTAATATGTATGTCAAACATTTTCTGACACAATCAGTGTATTTTGCTCTTGTATTACTTTCCGGTAAATCTGAAAACTAGTTCATATGGTGGCTGATTTGTATCGTGTTGGTGGGGCGAAGACACGATAACACGACAGCACGACAACACGACATGCGCACAACTATTACACATAGAGGGCTCCGAGAGGAAGATTTATGTGTCGAGTTGTCGCGTTGTCGTGTCTTTGCCCCGCCGACATGACAACACGACAGCACGACAAATACCTTATGTGTCGCTAGACATGAGCACAACTATTATATATATTTCTTTATTAAAGTCTCATCATGGTTTACAATAAATACAAACATAAATAAAACATCGTAAACATTATACGATAGCCATGCCATTCTAATTAGAATTATAAGAGACTATAGTTATAAAACCATCAACATATTTTCAAAGTAGCTAATAACATCAAACGATATTAGCATATATATTACACATTAAGACTATGTAAATGATGCTAATCTATCTATAAAATATGTACTAAGAATGAGTATTGTAAGATTTGACAAAATAAACAGAGCACTATTGCGCATTAGTTAAAACAAAATTAAAAAATTATTTATCTCCTTTGATCAGATCAAAAAGGAACTGATTAGCATCATTTTTATAGAAAAAAATAAAACAGAATCACGATATAATAAAAACAATTGACATTATTTACATATATAAAATTGACATTGTTTGGCATATTTTAGAAGGAAACAAGACTAGCGATACAAAAAATTAGATCGACGTAGAAGAATTATTAGCAGGATTTGGCACATACACGAATTAAGTCTGCATTTTTGAATAAATATACTAATTTTTGTTCATCTGTAGAGTTATTGAAATTGGGATTTAGGCTTATTGCTTTATCATATAAATTAGCTCTGATATCATTATATAAAGGACAGGTTATCATAACATGTAACTCATCTTCCATCTGAACATTACAAAAAGGACAAACTCTTTCACTAATCTGAAGTTTTTCATATCTTCCAGTCTCTAGTCTATTACACATATGCTTGTTTTGAATCATAGAAGAAAGCAGTTATACTTCATTTCATGGAGAACTATATGAAGATAAATAACCTTTAGTTAATTGAACCTGCTTATGGCAGGTCAAACGTTGCTTTATTGTGTTTTCAATTATGTATGTACTGCGTTTAATTTATCGTAATTAACAATAAACGAAGTTCACTTAACATAAAATGTATCTGTCTATTATCGCTTTTCAGTCATAAACTTTCGCACCTCTAACAATCAATTTTACATGTTTTCGCACTATGATCGAACTTGCTACAAACAACGCTTCGATTACAATTAATACGGCCGACGTCGCGTGGCAACAGATCATCACCTTCGATTAAGCGAGGTTTAAATTCACACAAAAATGAATCTTCCGACCGTAAAAAGTATTCGAGCGAGCCAGGGTATTCGAGAAATAATATTCGAATAATCGAGGATAAATTACATTGAATTATATAGGAGATGTGTCGGGACCGGAACAAGTGTTCGAGTTACCGATGGTATTCGAATCACCGGTGTTCGAGCTATCAAAGTTCGACTGTAGTTGATTTATATTTATATTGTTAAATGTATAAATATATTGTTGAATTTAGATTCAATCTAACTGATTTCTATAGAAAAAATGTATAAACTAGTTTTTCAAAGCGATTTAGGCAATAAGTTCTCAGAATGATATTATACCGCCCATATTGTGAAAAGTGTCAGTATCCCAAAATCCAACAAAAATATTTTTTCATTTAGCTCCAAGTTATTTTCATGGAAATTCCATTTACAGGTGTGTGTTTTAAAAATTAAGTATTTCATCGCATTTTGGCTAAGAGAAGTAGACATTGGAAAAGCTATGATAATGGATATTTGATAATGTTGCTTTTCTACGCAAATAACGTGAACAAATATCATTTTTATGCAAACGTAGCTGATGGCTTAAAGTAACAAAACATTGACCAAAGACAAGCGGTAACGCCTTGCCTTGTGGCGTTAAAGGCGGGTTTTCGCGTATTCCCCACTCCCGCCCAACGCCAACCCGAACTTAATCAAAAAGGTTAACGTAACTTATATTTTGGAGAAAGTAGGTCACGGTGATGTAGTTTTCAGGGTATGGTCAATGCATGATGCTGTTGAAATTTGATGAAGAACGGACATGGTAATGCTGTTATATACGAACAAAATCGACGCCCGCCCGGTTTTCGCCAGTCTATAAGCCGGGGTTTGAAAACCCGGCTAAAAGGTTTTTGTATAACTTAAAAGCTACTCCATCAGGGTTTCCGTTACCATAAACAGTATATATAAAAATATAAATCAATCTTAATTTTTCAATGTTTATGTTTTAGTAAAATCCTGATGTTCAAACTATAGACATTATTTGTCACCCAAGCCATAAATTAAGAAGAAACAATCAACTCTAACAATTTCTACTCTTAGGCGATATTTAATCTCTCTTGGTTCTCACTTTTCACCTTTACTAAAGCAACTACCTTTCTCAAGCTGTTTTTGTTAATTGATTACTAATTAGTTGATTACTAATTGATTATTACTAATTGATTTGTTGTTAATTCATAAGGTTGTTAATTGTTTACTACGAATTAGCTAAATCTTTAAAACTGTGTCTGTGCATGCTCATACTCTGAAAAATAAACATTTGGAAGTTCAAAAGCTGTCTGTCCTTTTTCAGGTAAGGACATTTTATGTTTCTTTCATTGTCTATTAAAGATTGAATTTAATGTCTAGCAATTCTGTTAAAGAGTTTACCTTAATAATAATTCACTGATATATTGTATAACTTGTAAATAAATGCAGTGTTTGTGGATTTCTATTTATCAGTTTATAAATATTGTAATTAATTAATTGTAATTTATATGACTAAATATTAGCCAATGATGAAGTCATGAGTATTGTAATTAGAATATACTTAATAATGAGTAAAGTTTAGAAATAAATATTTGTGTTTTGGTTCAAATAACAAATATAATCTTTGCAAAGAAGACGGCAACACGACGACGAATACGGTATTTGTCGTGCTTTCGTGTTGTCGTGTCGGCGGGGCGAAGGAAAACTCCTGTAAATAAATCAAATGATACCGTAGCAAATGAAAATGTACTTATAGTATTTCTTTAATTGTCCGTCTGCCATCCGTTAATCGGATCATTGTTTTGGGCGGGCGCCTTCAGGCTGTAAACATCCCGTGCAGTGCCATTTAACTCCACATATCTATGCATTTCTCAATTTCAATCAATTACGTCTAGCTGTCAAAAGAATGCAATTGACATTTACTTTCGAAATATTTGCTGTTTGTTGTAGAATACAGACTTTGTACTGCTCTAAAACTACCAATGTTAACCAACATCATCAGTTGGGTGTCCATACGTCGTAAAGTGTTCCGCCCCTTTCAAAACCCAATACACTCTAGTATGGCGGGGCTATAGTGCTGATCAGGCATTGCATGTTGATAGTTAGCACCAGCTCTTGGCCTCTCTGTGGAGCCAAAGCCAACTTGATGCCTTCTGAGCGACACATCTCACTGCCTGGATGGGCTGCTCCCTAGCCCGGCATGTGATTCCAATAGCAGTGGGCATCTTCTTCGGTAGATAGAGCTTCTTTGGTAGCTAGCACCTTCTCTTGGCCTCTCTGCGGAGCCAAAGCCAGCAGGATGCTTTCTCAGCAGCGATGCTCACTGCCTTAATTGCCTGCTTCCTAGCTAGGACTGTGATTCCGAGAGCAGTGAACATCTTCCACACTGACTGTGCTGGGAAGCCTTTACATCCCGACACCACAGGAAACAGCCAGGCGCTCCAACCCTTGCTGCGACAGTCCTTCATTAACTGTGCGTACCTCCCAGCTTTGAGTCCGTGAGCCTCGTCACACCTCTCTTGCCACGGGACTGTGAGCTCGATGGCAATCAGCTTTTTGGGTCTGGGATCTCCATATGACTACATCTGGCCGGAGTGTGGTATGGACTACTTCAGGGAATATTAACTTCCGTTCTAAGTCCACCTTCATCTCCCATGTTTGAGCCTGGTGTAGGATACCTCGTGCCTGGTTGCTGACCTTTGCCGACTGCCCTTCTTTAACAAATGCTATGTATGTTTGCTTGGAAGTAACTACACGCATCTTTTTCCTCTCCCTCTCCAATGAGTCTGCCAGCTGTCGTAGGACTCTGTCATGCCGCCACCTGTACCGTCCCTGTGCAAGTGCTACCTTGCATGCTGACAGAATGTGCCCTAGGGTCTCTCTCTGTCACATAAGGGGCAAGTTGGGTCCTCTGTTAGTTTCCACCGCTGAAGGTTGACTGGTGAGGGGAGTACATCGTAGACACTACGGAGCAGGAAACTTAGTCGGACAGGAAACTTAGTCGGACTGGCTCCAAATGCCAGATCTGTGTCCAGGTGAGTTTCCGCTCTGGAACATTCCACTTTGTTGATGAACCTTGACATCCAAGTTGCACCATCTGTGCTGGTCTGGTCTCTTCCTCCCCTTTCCTGATCTCCTTCTGGACAAATGTTCTCTTGGTCCTGGCATCAGCTGAGGACCATTTCTGCCTGTTCTGCACCCCTAGACCCTGTCTGCCTTCGGTAGTGCCCACAATGTCTTCATGCCTGAGTCTGTTCTGTGCCTGACTCACTGGCCACTTTCTGCCTGTCCTCAGCAAAATCCCGGCATCCCTTTATCATCTGGAGAATCCTTCAAAGTCATTAGGAGACGAGCCTTTGCCACCTTGAATTCTTCCACCAGCGATGAAACCGGAAGTTGCAGCTTCCCAGATGATGTGTAGAGCCCTAGTCCGGTGAAGCTTTGTGGTAGCCCTAACCAGCGACGTAGAAACTTGTTAATCACACGTCGTTCTAGTGCTTATACTGTTGTTGTTGGAATTTCATACAGGGTCAGTGGCCAGATGAGTCGAGGAAGCAGTGCATTCTGGTACATCCATACCTTGAACATCCCTGGAAGGCCTGTATTGTCTATACACTTCAGTCCTTCATTGGCCTGGTCCTTTAGCTTCCCAATAGCATCCTTGTCATTGAGACTAGCATCAAACTACTTGCCAAGGCACTTTATAGGGTTGTCAATAATGCTGGATATTTCTTCCTCCTGTATCTTTAGCTTGAACTGTGAGGTTAAGCGCCCTTTACGGATGACCAGACATCTTGACTTTGTTGGCTTGAATATCATGCGTGCCCATATCGCTGTTTCATCCAGTGCAGTAAGGATCCATCTTGCCTGTATGTGGGTCTCGGTTGTGATGGTGATATCATCGATAAATCCTCTGTTGGATGGCATTCTTATTCCCGAGACTGTTTTTGGACCTCTAGTCTCCTATTCGGCTGCCTTCAAAATGACATTCATGCCTATCACAAACAAGATGACCGAGATGGTACATCCAGTGCTGATGCCTCTTTCTACGCTGATCCACTCAGTAGTGAAGTCCTTGGTACTAAATCTGAGGCGTAGATTGCTGAAATAGCTCCTGATGATTTTCTTCACCTTGTCTGGTATGTGGTAGTGGTCAAGAGCATACTCGATTTCCTCGTGTGGGATGGACCCATATGCATTCGCCAGGTAAAGCCAAACTACTGTGAGGTCTCCGCTGTTGAACCTAGCTTCCCGGATAAGCTGAGTGATAGCATTTGTGTGTTCAAGACATCCGGAAAATCCTGGAACCCACCCTTCTGTATTGAGGTGTTGACATATTTTCTGGTCGTTACGAAGGTTGACATTCGCTTGGCTAACAGTGAGAAGAATATCTTCCCTTCCACACTCAAGAGAGAGATGGTGCGAAACTGCTCGACACCCTGTGAATCTTTCTCTTTTGGTACAAAGCACCCTTCTGCTATCTGCCAACATGCTGGTACCTCTCCTTTCCTCCACACCACTTTGATGAGGTTCCACAGGAGCTTCAGGAGTCGTGGACAGTTCTTGTAGACTTTATATGGTACGCCGCTTGGTCCTGGGGCAGATCCAGCTCTTGCTTTCTGGACAACCTCACACACCTCTCTCCACGTTGGTTCCGCCTCTTTGAATGGTGATGACTGTTGTTCTACTGCCAATATCCTGTCGCAGTTACCAAGCCCCTCGTGTCTTTGGGGGTCTGCATGTGATGCCTTCAAGAACTGTTCAGCCTCTCCTTTAGTAAAAGACAACTGTCCAGACCTCCCGTCACTCAATAGCTTTGAGGTGAACTTAAATGTGTTGGAGATAAAGCCTGCTCTCTCTTTTGCCTTCTCTTTCCTTTTCCTACGAGCTCTCTCAGCGTCTTGCAGCTTCTGCAGTTTCTGGCCGGCTTCGTCTCTGAGGCTGCGCAAACCTTCCTTCTGTCCAACGTCTTTGGCCCTCTTGAATTGCCTACGAAGAGATCGGAGTTCACCTCTCAGCCGCTTAACCTCCAATTCCCGTCTGTTTGGTCTGTGTTGCTGTAACGCCTTGTGCTCTTCCATTCCAAACCGTTCCTTCCAAACAGCATGTGTAATGGTAGACAGCGCTTTAATTTTCCTGTCAACATTACCTTGCATCGCTACATTCGAGATATTATTCAGATCTTCATCTCAACTTGCCCAGGCTTTCTTGTCCCCTTGTCTTGGCCATAATACTTTCGCCTTTCTATTTTGATCTGTCTCTGTTGATTTTTGTCGCTGTTCTTTTGCTTTCACTTTGCTGGGGGATGTTCTCTTGCTGATATGTATGTGAGGTGCCTTCTTCTTCACTCCCCAATGGATCAAGGTCGAACAATTCCATCAGTCCCTGCCTAGAGTCTTCTGGTTCTTCATCAGTCACTAGGAGGTTACCAGCACTGTGGTTAGCTACCTGGCTGATATTCTCCTGCGTCTCACCAGACGCAACATCTGTGCGCTGTGACTGCTGCCTCCCCTGTCCACATCTCGATTTGGCCTGATGGATCTTGAGTCCTCTGATGTTCTTGCAGACTTTTTCACACTGACATCTAGCTTCTACGATGCCCCCGGTAAGTGTCCTTTGTACGAGTCCAGTCGATACCGCTTGGTCCGTCCTTGTGAGCCTTTCATCCTCCCCACTCTCAGAAGGCCCTGGGAGTATTCTCTGTTTTGTTGTGTAGTAGCTGGTTTGAGTGTGTCTCGAATGAAACGTGTACTATGGGGTGCTGGCCCATAGTACCCCAGTACAAGTCTTTCCTAGTTGCCATCTGTCTCTCCAGCGTCTCATGCCTTTTCCAAGTTGTCAACCAGCCTTTCTTGGTAGTCACTGGCTATTCCAGATTAATATGTTGTAGTATACAGTCTCTGTACTGCTCTAAAACTACCAATGTTAACCAACATCATCAGTTGGGTGTCCATACATCGTAAAGTGTTTCGCCTCTTTCAAAACCCAAGACACTCTAGTATGGCGGGGCTATAGTGCTGATCAGGCACTGCATGTTGGTAATTAGCACCAGCGCTTGGCCTCTCTGTGGAGCCAAAGCCAACTTGATGCCTTCTGAGCGATACAGCTCACTGCCTGGATGGCCTTCTCCCTAGCCCGGCATGTGATTCCAATAGCAGTGGGCATCTTCTTCGGTAGATACAGCTTCTTTGGTAGCTAGCACCAGCTCTTGGCCTCTCTGCGGAGCCAAAGCCAGCTGGATGCTTTCTCAGCACCGCTGCTCACTGCCTTAATTGCCTGCTTCCTAGCTCGGCCTGTGATTCCGAGAGCAGTGAACATCTTCCACACTGACTGTGCTGGGAATCCTCTACATCCCATCTCCACAGGAAACAGCCAGGCGCTCCAACCCTTGCTGCGAAAGTATTTTAAGTATTTGCGATATTTATATATATATATATATAATACATATATATATATATATATATATATATGTATGTGCGACTCCATGGTAAGAAAATATTGTTAACTCTATGGATTTCTTTTGAGAAAACTTGAAGGACGTTTCATTGCTTCATTGTTTCTGAAAAAAATAGCTATAAACAGAAGAATATTTTAACATATGCTTAACATAACACGATATCAAACATTTAACACCTGGGGTAAGGGTCATTTTGCCACATGGGGCTTCATGTGTTCAAATTCTATGAATATGACGTATTATATGCATATCTGAATGCAATAAGCTCAGCAATTTGTACAGTTTCCGAAATAGCTTTATATAAAAAAAAGCTTTGTATTATGAGCCCACAACCCACAATCCCTACACTCCGACACCCCACATCCACACACACCCATACACCCACACCCCACACTCACCACACAAACATAACGGCTTCTCCCTCCTAGGACTTCATTTGGAAAATCTAAATAGTCTGGAGAATGAAAAGAGCATGAATGGAGAAACTAATTTCTGAAAAACATCTTGGTTCTTAGATTTAAACACACTCGATAGTTTTTGAATAATGATGATGATGATATACTAATATATGATAACTCGCCTCATCGCTGCAGTTTCGAATCCCACTGGCAGCTCGACTTCTGCTCAACCCGGGGCTAAAGGGCGTGAGCGGTAGCAAGCATATTTCACTACCGCTCATGAACAGTCTCAATCAAACAGAGAAATCAATATTTCGTATATGTCGTTTTCGGGCGTTTCCAAAGGTCCATTATCATACTCTTTTTAATAGCACAGTGGCGTTGCTTGTGCAGTGTGGCGGCAGTAAAACGTCTCCCCGCGCTTGCACTCAGTACTGTTATTCAACTGATCATTGGAGACCGCTGAGCCTGATACCTATATTTAATTATCTGTGGTACTTTTTCGATATGTTTTGGTTCCACTACTCCGGCCGATTAAAGGCTCTGGGTATTGTTTAACCACTTATAGAATATGTTGTCTGCTTTTTAATTTAGTCTTTTGACTGTTGCTTGTGATATGCAGGCTTCATAACCGCTGCTCCCAACTAAATGCCATTATGTTTATTTCGCTCTTCGGGGCATTTAATTTTATTAGATACTGGGACCATACGCCGTACGACATGGGGAAGAAAGATACTCCATGTCCACCGCCATATGCATGCCATCTTCAGGATGGTTACATTTTTTACTATTGATTTTATTAATATTGAGTTCTGCTCAAGCCGGGGCTAGAGGGCGTGAGCGGTAGCTAGCATATTTCCCTACCGCTCATGAACAGTCTCAATCAAACCGAGACTGCAATATTTCGTATGTGTCGTTTTCGGCCGTTTCCAAAGTTCCATTGTCATACTCTTTTTGTCAAGTGATTCATATGGATGGCGGGAGGTAGACAGTACGAGTTCTTCCCTGGAAAAGGGGTGGTCTACCTCTACCACAAAAATAACTACTGTCTTGTGCATGTGCTAAATTGTACTAACAATTAAGTAAACAACTATTCATTCAAACAAAAATAATGAAAGGTAAACTTAAGATACCTATACATATTCTATGTTGAACTTGTTTTAGGCAACACTACGTCTACAATATCATTAAATGTTACTGATGAACCGACACCTGATCCGACACTTGATCCAACAGACGAGTTGAACAATATTGAAACCCTGGCAAGCTGGAATACATCAACAACAGGTGGGTAATGTACATTTCACCTGATCCAGGGAACACATTTTAATTAATGATAATATTCAATTGTAAGAATATTTAAAAACAAATTGCATGAAACATGATTTTGGTTGACTGTGTTTTGTTGCTGCTTCATTTTGCTATTTATCATTATTAATGAAGTCAAGTGATTTACTTTTGATTGCTGACCATATGATGACCATCAATTATCATTACAATCAGTAGTTGAGTTAAACATTTTAATTTATTTTGTAATTATTTCACAGACAGTTGAAAACCCTATATTTATTATTTTGACATTTGGCGTGTTTCCGTTTATTTACAGTTGAACGTAGCTCTTTACCAAATTGCAATATCGGGGCCATTCTATCCTGCTATAGAATTCTACGGAAACCTATAGGTACCTTTTGAGCTATGGCATATGACTTACGACTTATGACTTATGACTTTTGTCTTATGATGTTATGACTAACGATTTTTGTTTGATGAAATGGTAAGCGGGAAAATATTATGTATCGAAACCTGTTTATGGTTTGATTTATATGACGAATTTGTTTCATAAATGTTTCATGATACCAGCAAGTTATATTAAACAGTGTTGTTATTCTATCAAGTATACAAGTACCGGGTGATACCTGCAGTAACATCCAGCTAACACAAATACTTTTATAATGGATGTCTTTTCAAATCCAGAAATTGTTCTCTTGTTGTTTTTCGTGCACGGCATTAAACTTTGCTTGCAGCATCTTCAGACAAACCTAAGAGCAAACAACTTGAGGCAGAGAGTGCGACGTACACGGCAAGCTGTCGTTATTAATCGGACAGTAAAATATATTCAAAACAGTGGTTAGTGCATAAGGTATTAAGCGATGAGGAAACGTTAGGTAGAAGACTATATACGGTGCACTGTTAGGGCCATGTTACCATCGCATCTTACCATCGGCTATCGACCTAGATCAATGTTCGATGGTAAGATGCGATGGTCGGTGGTAAGATGCGATGGTAAGATGCGATGGTCGATTGTAAGATGAGATGGTCGATGGTAAGATGCGATGGTAAGATGCGATGGTAAGATGCGATGGTCGATGGTTTGATGCGATGGCCGATGGTAAGATGCGATGGACCATCGACCAACGCATCTTACCATCGACCATCGCATTTTACCATCGACCATCGACCTAGACATTTTTCTACGGTAATCGTGAGATCTTGGTCAGCATGAGAACTGATAAGTCGATGGTCGATGGTCGATGGTAAGATGCGATGGTCGATGGTAAAATGCGATGGTCGATGGTAAAATGCGATGGTCGATGGTAAGATGCGATGGTCGATGGATGGTCCATCGCATCTTACCATCGACCATCGCATCTTACCATCGACCATGGCATCTTACCATCGCATCTTACCATCGACCATCGCATCTTACCATCGACCATCACATCTTACCATCGCATCTTACCATCGACCATCGCATCTTACCATCGAGCATCGACCACCGTAACTATAGCCTAATTGTATCACGGAACAGAATTTTCCAAATTATGAGGGACCTAGACACTGCCGGAATTTACTTAAGGCACATCTCTTAATCAGACGAAAGTACTATGCACGTGTACACATTATATATGCCACATAGATGGATACGATAAACTAATTCTACTTGGACTTAACATTCATGGACGATTGATGGTTACAATAGACTTCCTGAATAAAGAGCTTGTGACGTTAACTCCTATACCCTTTGAGATTTCAGGTTCATGAGTGATGCATTTCTTTGTTAAGGATATGTAGATGCGCAATAAGTTTTCGTATTTTGGCTCCATCCTCTGGGTCCCCATAGAGAGAAATCGATTAAAAAACACAAACAAGTGTATATAAAAAAATATAAAAAGATCGGACAGGGAGAGTAGCATTCAAGGAGGACAGTAAATGTGAATGCATCTGATTCTAATTTGGAATGTTCATTTAGGAACATACGTGGTCATAAGTGCTACAACAACTATTTGTTTAACCCCCGCCCAAACCACAGACTCCATACAGCAAGTAGATAGATAGACCCTTTAGGACCTTTTGTTTAAATACCACGATACCGATAGTTTGGCCGGTATAAAAAGCTTTGTTTTCGGCAAGAGTGTTTCTATTCAACGTATTGACGCCTGGTGGGAAATGTTACAGCGTCAATAGATTCGATGGTGCATTTGTTCAATGAGTTACGAGACCCCTTTAATGAAACGGATCCGATATGTTGTGAATGTTTAAAATAATACTAGTGGTCGGTCCAAGCAAAGCCTAACAAAATGTCCCAGGATTGGAACATCTACACTATAAGAGCTCATATGAACGTTGATAATCCTTATATAAAAACAAGCATTTACGTGTTATTGATCGTCTTGGCTACGGAAAACGCGACCACCAAATATTTCTGAAAAAAACAACACCATAAAGTCGGGCTTGCATCATGTTTTGACAGACATACTGTTATTGGTGGCTAATCCCTTCACATTTTAGGTAAACACATGAAAGGTATGCAACCACAGTGGCTCCTTGTAGAACTGAAAGATAAACGACATAACATGCAAATTTGAATTGAATTGAAGTTGTTTAACGGCTCATCAACCCAGTTTAGGTTATTTAGAGCTGCCCCATAAAGAGGGCGAAGGATACATAGGAAACCGGGAACCGTGCCCTACTCTTATTATAGAATAGATTATTATGGTTCTTTAACGTGCTCGGAGGATAGACCGATACACGGGACCGCCCGGTTTACGTCCACATCCGACGGACGAGGCCGTCCACATCCGACGGACGAGGCTAAGGGAAAGCAAATTTGAAAGAGCATGAAATACAAATGATGCGTTTCAGTGTTAGTTAATTGGCTATTCAGTCTTATGCAATACAATTTCCATGTCAGAAAATTAATTCGTGTTCCATTAAAAACTAAATAAATAATCCCACATGCCCTATTTTGAACATAAATAAACACTGGAATTACGATCTTCCTTTCTCAACAGATCTTACGATATCTATCCTCGAACATTATATAGGATGTAGGAAGAAATAAAAACAGTTTTAAGCATACATTTTTAATCAATCTATTTAAGTCCAAAAACTCTGAAACAGAAAACCAACAGTAAAACCGTAGACAAGTTGCAAACAAACAAATACAAGTCAATTTGGGAGACGATCATTTAAAATGAGGAGCGTCTGGGTGTTTCACCACAAGTCTTTTTTTAAGATCATGGCCATATTCTTTGAATCTGGTGAACACCTAAGGGATAGGACCACTATTTTCAATATTCGAAAGAATTCGAAATAGGCCTATAGGCTTTCGTAGAATTCAGCTCACTGTAACACTAAATGGAACAATATGAATGTATAAAATAAAATAGATAACATAGAAGATACAACACGCTCGCAAAGAAACAAAATAGACTAGCGCCTTTCAGTTGCTTGTGATCGTATGTTGTAAATCTGTTTTCAGAGAAAGCGCAGAACATCGTTAATGTTACCATATCAAATACAACAATGGGAAACTGGACTAAAACAACGAGAGGTAAGTTTGGACCGATATGATTAATTGTACTACTAGAGTAAGTTTAATATTTGATATTGAATTGATTGAATTGGATTGTATATTCGGATTAACAGTTAATATTATAAGGTGACTTTCCGACTTCTGTTGTTGGGGGAAAACTCCAGGTGACCCACCGGGCAATTTTCCTGCGCGATCGGGAACCTGGGTTGAACCACCGAAGTTCTGCAAGCCTACTTGATAGCTTCCTCAAATTCAGATTCCTGGTCCCATGAGAGCTCAGTCCCAAGTGATTTCAAGTCAGAGACTGTAACCACTCGGCCACGGACGCACATTAAGAAGAAATATAAATCAGTATGTTTAACGAAATTGTTTTTAACGAAGAATGTATGTGTTGACTGTGATTTTAGAGCTTTTAAACAAGACGACTTGGACAAGCGCACCTGCTGGTCAGTTTAAAATGAAAATAAAACTAAAAACAATTCCAGTGGACACACGATGCAATATCGTTACTAAGTCGACAGTCACCAAGCCGATGACACTGAATTCATTTCCACAACACAATATTGTTAACACAGTCATGCCAATATGGTACTTAAACGTGAAGAGAACAGTGAAACTGCTGAAGACGATACAATATAACAAAATAGTGCGTTGTTGCAAATGACACTTGATCTGACATCATCTGGTCTCCAGTTAAATCTCAATTGTCACATTGTCTAAACGACGCAACTTGAAACCAAACAAACGTACATTATTAAAATCAACATTTGTTATCAAATTTAACAAAAAAAAAAAAAGATCACATGCTCAAAAAACGACTTAGTATTGTAATTGTAACCTTTAACATTATAGCTGACATTTATCGGTTGAATGTGGTGTATAACATCTCCGCTAATGTCATTAAACATAACTAGCGAACATTAAACGATTGATATTGCATGGTCCATGGCACATTTACAGTATCCCCGTATTATTCGTGTTTCTGTTCGTTTCTTCAGAAGGATTCCATTCGCTGTATTTATTACAATTAAATAACTAGGACGTTAGTTAGATTTACTATAAAACTAGTACAATCAGTTGTCAATGACGGATCCTCATAGGAGAAGAACATCATAAGTATTTTACTTTCGTTCTAATTCTTTTTCTGCTATTGTGTACTGATTCCATGTTGTAATTATAATGAGTAATAAAATAAGTTTAAACCAATGACGGAACCTCCATGCATAGTTTCAAAATATGAATTTCCTTCAAACATATTGAATTAAAAAAATAAATAAAAATATTCTCTAAACATTGCATATTCCCGAACTTGTATAATATTAAATTGATTTATCGGTCATGTGCAATCACATTTCGATAAAAACGCAATGTGTCCTAGATGCAACAAAATATCGAGGATTGTGCGCAACATTGGTGTATCGCGGTGTCCAAGTGGATAGCACGTTGGACTTTCAATCTTGAGAACCCGGATTCGAGCCTCGCTGGCACCTCAGGGTTCCTAGGGTGATTCCCTTGGGAAAGGCATTTTCCCCAGCGCCTCGTCCATCGGGCGGAGACGTTACACGTGCTGTCCCGTATATCGGAGTCAACTCTCCAAGCTCGTTAAATGACCATATCAATCCAGTCGATATAAAGAGTAGTGCAGGGTTCCAAGATTCACTTGTGCCATTCCCATCTCGCTGAGGTGGTTCGAAATAACATTATCGCTGATGAAGCATTAAAGAACAATTCCATCGTTCGATCTCCTGTATGTAGGCTTACAACTGTATATGTACAGCAGTGTTACGTTGAACATTCTATAAATTATTCAAGAGAACATCCTCTTCATATAGTGGCGTTAATATTAAATTTACATCATCGCTTATACATCAACACGTATAGCCTACTATTATATATCATAAACTATAAAATTTATGTTGATGCATAAGCGATACTTAAACACCATTTACCAATTCGGATGAACGTAGAACTACTGCTGTAAAGGGACACGCGACAGTCTGGAAGTATTTATCAAGCATTAATATGGAAGAGTATTAACGCAAAAAAAAAACAGACATCTATAGTGTACACATGTACAATTGTAAACCAACGCATGTCAACTCCAGCCTTGTATAATGTTCACATGTACTCGTGCAATCTTCAGTCTTGTAACCTTATCATTTTGCAACGCACTGCATATTTTGTGGTGGACCCATTTACAATTCAACACTGCATTTTTCGATGACCGGACAGGCTGTGGACT
Organism: Cyrtodaria siliqua; assembly: GCA_037043455.1. Lineage (NCBI taxonomy): Eukaryota > Metazoa > Mollusca > Bivalvia > Adapedonta > Hiatellidae > Cyrtodaria > Cyrtodaria siliqua. The sequence continues at coordinate 76,319 of JAWPHD010005055.1, forward strand.
CTATGATGACGTCTACCTTAAAAAAAGAGTATGCTAATTGACCTTTAGAAACGGCCGATCACGACACATACGAAATATTGCAGTCTCGGTTTGATTGTTCATGAGCGGTAGTGAAATATGCTAGCTACCGCTCACGCCCTCTAGCCTGTGTTAAGCAGAACTCAATATTCATAAAATCAACAGTACACTTTTTTAACCATCCCGAAGATGGCAAGCATATGGCGGTGGACATGGAGTGTAACGCTTCCCGATGTCGTACGGCGTATGGTCCCAGTATCTAATAAAATTAAATGCCCCAAAGAGCGAAATAAACATATTGGAATTTAGTTGGGAGCAGCGGTTATGAAGCCTGCGTATCAAAAAGCAGACAACATATCCTATGAGTGGTTAAACAATACACAGAGCCTTTTATCGGCAGGAGTAGTGGAACCACCGAATCAAAAATTAAGTAAGAAAACAAAAGAAATTAAAAATGTACCACCGATAACTAAATATAAGTATCGGGCTCAGCGATCTCCAAAGATCGAATGAATAACAGTACTGATTGCATGCGCGGGGAGACGTTTTACTGCCGCCACACTGCACAATCAACGCCACTGTGCTATAAAAAAGAGTATGATAATGGACCTTTGGAAACGGCCGAGCACGACACATACGAAATATTGCAGTCTCGGTTTGATTGAGACTGTTCATGAGCGGTAGTGAAATATGCTAGCTACCGCTCACGCCTTCTAGCCATAAAGGATGGTGACGTTTGATGTTTGTCTGCAATATTGTCTTGTCGTTCCCTTAGTGGTTTATTCTATTGTTGCTCTGGCTTCTGTCAAGTCAATGAGTACTTTTTTTGTAGCGTTCTAGGCTATTGTGTTGTTTTTGTATTTATATATTCACGAGTATCTTTGTGTTTTACTTATATTGCCAATTAATGCTGCCTTGCTTGTTAGAGAATAGGCCATGGTGGGGATTTTTTTATTTACACTGTCCCGTGTCTACAAGTCTACATTTAAATCCGCATGATTCAGATCGTCAGAGTACACATATACACTTTTCACTTTGACATGTCTCAAGTTTACATGTCCAGGTTTATAATTCACGAAATACTATAGATGTTTTCCCACCTAAAAAACACTAATACATATATAGATGATTTCGCACATGATGCCCTTATCTTGGAAAATGACGGACATTTCCGAATCTCGCTGAAGGTGGCCGCCGGATGTTTATCCCGCAAAAAGCTTCGTTCTTCATTATTATATTCACCGCTGGTATGTATAGTGGGACCTTAATTGTGAGCACACATGTACATTCGTACGATTGCGTCTGTATCGTTTGTATATGTGTATACGTTTTACGTGCGTTTTATATGCCTATGTTTTATTTATGGTTCTGTTTGTCTGGTAAGAAAATACTTAATGGCTTATCTTTTTTCAAGGTTATGAGGTGGAGTGGCGTGACGAGGGATGGTGTGGGGTACGTGGGGATGCGGAGAAAAAAACGTTTTCATGGTATATGGTTGGGCGAAGCTAAGAAATAAAATAATGTCTTGCCATGTATGGGGTATAAGAGATTTATTCTTGAAAGTGTTTTGGAGTGGTGTGGGTGGAGAAGGTTAATCAAAACGAAAAAAATAAGCCAGGGGGTGATGGACGGAGGGGATGTATTTGATCTGGAGAGGGGTGGAGGAGGTTGGGGTGCCTTTTAGGTGCAATTTAGTGTAAGTGTGTGAGTATACTTGACAAGCGAGTTTTCGGGATAACATTTCGTCGGACGAAGCAGTTCCTGATGGATGAGCGGATAAAATGTTTGAATGACGACGGGATATGATGGGATGAAAGAATTCCTGAGATGTTGAAGTGTGTGTGCGTAGTTGGGTGGGGGTGAGGAGGGGGTGGTCGTATGTGTAATTTAAAACTCAATATTTCCAGGGGATCAATTTTAGGTGAAAAGTCCTAAGATCTATTAAACTTTTAAAATCCTCGATAGAATATTTCAGAAAATATCTGAGTACCACCACTCACACATACAATTCCAAGAATAACTCTCTAATCCGCCTTAGGAAACAAGGCTTTTTTTATTTAGCTTCCCAGAACCATATTCCAACCATATTACATGAAAACGTCTTTCTGTTCTCATTCTCCCCAGCCCTACCACACCCCACCTCTTAATGAAAAAATTCGGCCAAAAATAAAACATACGCAAACTTACATATATACAGTAGCACACACAAAAGCTACTGGCGTACGTACGTACGTCTGTATCTTTTCGAACGTACATGTGTGCTCACAATGTCACACTACAGTATACATATCAGGAGCAACCTAGTAATACGTTGTGATAATACAAGAAAACATAGGCATAATAAAATGTTCTCTTACTTTATACTTCTGGCGTCTAGATTCTTTGCGGGATAAACATCCGGCGGGGGATTTTTCTAAGTGTCTTCTTTATTTTATCATAGGTTTAGATATATTAATTGACTGGCCTTGAATTCACCAACCATTCTTGAGAATATGTTTGAACTTAAAGCTACACAGTCTCTGTATCAATCGATTTCTTCTTTGTAGGCGTGCCCTTATTTGTAACTTCATGTTCACCAGCTCATGTTTAAGCGAGCAAATATTGCGCAGGAAATCATTTACTGTACAGACATCGACCAGTGCAAATCGTACCTATATACAGGTAACAGTATAGTTTAAAGAAAAAAATCTCTTTCGTGGATCGAACGCACGACCTTCTGATTTCACCTTACTGTTTTTTAAAACTTTCTCACCTCTCACAGGTGCGGTTTCGAACCCCATTGTTAGCTCGACTTGTAAATGAGGAAGTGTCGATACTTACGGATGACGGGAGGTGTACAGTACGGGTTCTACCCAGGAAAAGTGTGTGGTGTGCGTCCACACAAAAAAAAAAAAAAAAAAAAAAAAAAACATAAAAAAATCGACCGTCATATATAACCTTGAATGTGTTGAAAATGACATAAAACACCATACAAGCAAAGAAATCGTGTTAAAATAGAAACATTCGTTAAACTAAAGATACATGGACAGAGTGTTCAACATTATTTCTTAACGGGTCAGGTGGATCTAATTTCCAGTCACGGAATGTTACTTAGCTTATTTCTCCAGTCAAGAATCCGAATGATAATAACGATTAGTATCAAACATGAGTTAAAGTAAACCATGCAGTTGATATCTACCATCACGGATCATCATGGATCGTTAGTACCATGTGTCATAAAGTTGGTGAACCATGCAGTTAATATCTACCATCACGGATCATCATGGATCGTTAGTACCATATGTCATAAAGCTGGTGAACCAATGTCATTGTTAGACATTCTAGTCACTATTTTTTAATGCCCATATTGCAAAAGTAAATATCTATTTTGCTCAAACTTTATATTAATATAATTTTTTTTTTTTATAGGTAATGCCGTACTGTCAACATCATCAAGATTATTCGGTTCTGCTGCTTTGACGATGATAGCATATATGATAGGAATGCTTTACTAAAAAAAAGAAAGGCCGATCGACAAATTAGAATTGCATCGCTTTTCCTATCAAAATACTAAATGCTAAAAATATGGAATAGGTACCTTGTCGTGCAGGCGAGCATATACAATAACTACTTAATTTATTAATCTATTAACTTAACAAATACGCTTTGCAACAGTATGTTTTACTTGAAGGCGTAATATGCTATATAAATATTATTACGCAAAGTAATATGTCTTTAATTTACGGAATGCATTTGCATTAGAGGTTAAAGTGTGAAATAGCACTAACTGTTACGTTAATAACTGTCCCATTTTACGAGCACATATATTTATACCAGTTACATGTATCAGAATGTTGAGTCATTCGAGGTCAACACACCAGTTTAGGTATTAGTTAGAGGCTATGAAGTGAAATTTTAACAATTAAGAAACACTAAGGGAAGGAGCGCAGCGACTGACCGGGGTTTCTTAATCGTTAAAATTTCATTTCTTAGCCTCTAACTGACTTAGTGTTTGCCCTACTTTTCCCCCGCGCTTCTACGAAACCACGCGTCTTAACACGTTCGCGCCAATACAAGCGCGTGCCATTTAGTAAGCGATTACTTAATGATTTGGTGATCGCCATTTTTTTTAAAATTCCTCACCGTCTGATTGGAGGAAAAAGTAGGGCAAACACTAAGTAATTTTGTAAATTACATTTTGTGTTTTCGTATTTTGATTTGTGTTTTTAATGCGTATTTTATTGTGTTGTTCCACATGCTGCTAAATGTTGTGTACATTTATATGAACGAAACAAAGGATACTGCCACTAATGTTACCCTCATGTATATACTGCTATATACGTGTACATGTTTATTGATCCAGCTGTCAGATTGCTGCTATTAATAGCACATATATAAATAGCTTGATTGTGTACTATTGCTTTTTAGGCCAGACTGTGTTGATTAACAGCCAGTGTTTATATAATATTGTAGTTATTTCTAAATTATTGTATACATGATGAGATGTGTAGATTGTTACAGAACATTCTTTATTCTAGAATGTTCCATGTTTGTATATAAAGCTGACCTTAGTTAAACGTGTTGGGTTTCTGAGTATTCTCAATATTAAAAGTGGAGGTTCATTATTTTAATTAAGAATTTACAAAATATTGGATGCTGTGAATTAAAACATATTTTGCTCATCTAGTGACATTATTTGGACATTTGGACGATAATGAATTAATAAACTAGGAAAGACTTAAAGCAGAAATTGGTCCTAAATCAACAAATCCGCTTTTGATATGTTTTTAAGTATTAAATATCATTATAAATACGATTATTACTATGCCATTGATGTATGTTCAGTAAAAATATGTTTTTAAAGATAAAAATCGAACAGGCGAACAGGCATTGCTAAAATATCGAAAAAAATCTAAGGGGAAAACCTCTTGCGCGAATTACCGGAAGTGACGTCATTGGGAACAAACTATTTTTTGTTTACATTGGGACTGAACGCAAAACAGTATACCTTGTGTGAAAATGCCAGAATTAAGCGATCATGATACCGAGTCAGAGGAAATGCCCGTGATAAGACGGTTACACAATGTGCAACCTTACGATTTTGAGCCAGAATACGTGTCTGAGGACGTAAATACATCGGATTCATCAACTGATGATGAAGTCGAACGCGGTGCAAATGGAGAGCTTGTAAAGACTCTCGTGTCATGTCATTCGTTACGTTCAGCGGTTCATTACACTATTCACTAATCTGACAAATTAGTGTCTTTATACACTGACAGCAACAACAAACAAAAAACAACGTAAACATTGTTTTCATCGAAATCTGACAGTAAGTCACCCGCAACACTGCAATATCTTAGTACATACACAATAACCGCGAAATGTAGTATATTCCGAATGAATGGACCTGGTCTAAATACGAGCGTCAGATTTTTTTTGCCGATAAGTAGACATGGAACAAATATATTTATTAGATATTATCCATAATTGATAAAAAATTAATGAAAACAATAATAAATGAAACAGCATATAATTTCTATAGTATTATATATTTGCCATAAGTCGCCATTAACACCAAACACTCTAGGAGCGGTGTTTGTATTATGACACGCTCTCTAGTCTCCACTGACCCCAAATATCGATACAGACTAATCAAATACTGCGGTGCACTATTGAAGTACAGCCTAATTAGGGTACATACGTCGGTATATCACAAAAGCACGCACCATTTAGGGAAACCTAGTTTTATGATATATTTCCTGTTTATTGCAATTACTTGAGCAGAGTAATACCGCCGAGGGCAGACGCGTATTGCACAAGACGGATATATCACATGATATGCGAGCTCTAATTGTCGCGCACAAAGACAGAAAAATACTATGATTTAAATAATATAGCCAAATGTATTATGAGCACGATATAGACAGTAAGTAAGTATACTTACTCATGTATACTTACTCCTGATATACAGATCGAAAACAGACCAAACATATGCAATTACCATAATATAAAGTATATTATTCTATTACACTTGTTTTACTTATTGCACGAGCTAAGAGGCGTTATTGTTGTTGTTTTGCCATAAAACATTACTGAATTAATATAAAAGCTAGTAATATTATTAATGTTCTGCCTTGTAATAGATATCCATGAAACATTTTGTATTTTTTTTCAAATCCATAGACCTATATATGTTGATAATATATATTTATAACACTATTGGCAGAAGGGGTTTATAATTTAAAATTATTAAAATTAAAATTTGGGAACAAAGACACAGTGTTTATTTCACCGGATTCATTTAAATTTATATGCTGAACGTTCTTAGCAATATTTTAAAAAATGACGGCTACATATTATTGGCGCCGTCAACTCTTCATTGATTCACGTAAAGACGCATGCTTCTAATTCAACAGCTAAACATTCACGGTGTATATAAAGATCTAAGACTATACACCTTTCTTCAAATTATCATACGTATACCCGATGATGTACTAAGATAATTGAACATAAATTTCAATCTTACTTCATGTATGAATTTCCTCCTCAACGCCGGTCGAATTGGCGAATACAACTTGCTTGGAGACGGCGGGTAATGCACTTCTCATTTTTATAGTCAAATATCGTTGGTACCGCTGTTGCTTTTAATATGCATGGCCTTTTGTTTTCCAAATTCAAAGATAATGAAACCAAAGGATGGACTTCCCACGAAGTCAACTCAAAATGTTTGCTACAAACTCGCGCGTCTTTCGTAGGTTCCCACTTTCTCGAAGAGTGGGGCGATTTTCTTCGATAACGGTCTAACCACACTTCAGATCTTAATATATCATTATCTCGATTAGGGAAACGAAAGAAACTTAGGTTATTATCTTGTCCTTCTTTATGCAAACGTTTTCACCCAGCAACAGCACACGGCATTTTTAACAAGTACCATAAAATGTAATCCTACATAGACAATACTATACAACTCAATGCGACACGGCTAATCGTTTGGTACCAATGACGTCACAGGATCACGTGACACTTACCAGGGCGAAACTCGAAGCGTGTGCGCTATGAGATAAAATTGGCTACTGTGAGGAAACGGGACAACCAATAAGTGTAAGATTTGAACAGATTGTATATTATATATATATATTTCCGAATTTATACTCAAAAGACACGCCATATTTCACCTTTAAAGTGAAATTGGATTAAAGGGACACTTACCAATATTATTTGGACTTTATTCGTATATCAGATTTTAAATAAATACTGGTTCAATTGTATTTATTTTCTGTAAATGAATATTTTTCTTTGTAGTATTCGCAAACATTCGTTGATTATTACTTAAAAATAGTTCTGCTGGATTTAATTCCTTTCATGTTACATTTTACCAGTAACACTATGCTATATCTACAACGTAGATTGTCTCTGCTAAAAAAAAGATTAAAAACAATTAGAAAATAATCAAAATAAATATGTCCTACTAAGGGAGGTAATTAAAGGGACACGTGGCAATCTTTATTAAATAGCGTCGTCCCGTTAGTTGTTCTACATACATTGCTTTTGTTCAGTTATTAATATTAATTATAAAAAAATTATAAAGCAAATACTTTTTGCATATTACTAACTATTGATTACATTTTACCAATAATATATTCAAACCTAAGGTAGAATAACGAAGAAAAGTTGAAAACTCAAAACTGCATTTAAATATATGCAAGCAGATTTTAAGTCAACATGATACTGGATTAATAAATCGAGAGGCTAATTTTAATGTTTGATAAATACTTCAAGATTGCCATGTCCCTTTAACATAATGTAGAAAAAAAATAATTGTCTCCCTTTCTAAAAAGAAAGATGTAATTCAAACACATACGATTCGATTTATTACTACTTTATTTAAGAGATGATATGTTAAATAAAGATTCTAATGCAACTATTATGTTACACGTTGCTCCATTGGCTAACGTCTCAAATGTGCGACCGTAAAATCTCCGATTTACCGTCGGAAAATGTTTGATGTCATTTAACGTTGATACAAACGACGTCATTGGATGACGTCAACAAAATGCTGGTGTGGTGACGCTCCAAGCTTTCACTTATTTTTTGTTGGGAGATAATTTGGATAGTTTCTTATACTTTCACTCATAACCAGTCAGATAGACTAAATTATTTTAACACAGTCTACTGCTTTGTAATTTTCATCAATTCCGCTGATCATTTTCTTGGGTAAGGACGCACAAATCTCTCTCCAAAATTCGTTGCCATCTGCTATATTTCTAATACTGAACCTTTCGAAAACCCTTTAAATTGAGATACCACATCCTTAATGTAATACGTAGTTGATTATTTCGATCGTATTTAATTTATTTGGTTGTGTTTTTCAAGTATCCTGTCGTCCTGTACTTTCGAGAAAACCAACGTGATGCATGACTGCTATTCTATAGATATTTTGGTATAAAAATAATCATGCATTGTACATGTTGTATGAAACTAAATTATAGAATAATACATACTGATATTTAAAGAAATGTTCTGTAGTTAAACTATTATATACTGAGGGAAAAATGTTTAGCAAGACTTTTTAGATGAATTAATACTGTATACAAGATATACTGACATTTTGGGACTTTACGGGCTTGACCCCTACGTTCACTTATTCGTTACGTCATTAAGATGTTCGACTGTTATTGATATGTGTTTAATAAAATATTGTGTCTGTGGCAGTAGTTTCTTGATTTTACAACAAAACAACTTGCTGAACTTTTTACCCTCGGTATATATTGTGGATGTCTTACATAAAGGTGGATAGATCTAACGTTTGTACATTGAATTAATCTAAAACATAGTTGCTTATAGCTTTTGTAACGACTTTATTATGTATAGCTATTGTAAACAGATCTGAATAAACGTGCCCTCATGCATTATATATCGAAGCTTACTAAGCATAGTGATGTTTTCTCAGTATGAATAAATGCTATTTGAGTATTTCTGTTTTGGTGTTCACTAAAAGTCCGATATATGTGTCGAGTTCTGAGTTATCCTTCTATCTAAGAGACTTTTACCTTACGGACACGCCAAACCCACATTAGCAAAACTATGGCGGTTCAGGGTGGTAGTTGTTGACTTGTACTTGTCAATGGCGGACATTCTGGATTGCTATCACTTATGTCGACCGACTTTAAAATGAACCCCGAGATTAGCCATGCGGAGTTCCAGGGCCTAGGTTATTCAACATAGTGTGCATAGAATGTCTTTAGGAGATGAGTCTTCATAACAACTATCGAGACAGCAAACGATATACACTGGCATCCGTGAATTTGAGTTTTCATAGAAAAACACGTGTGTATGTATGATTTGATTTTATATTTATATATTTTGAAAGGACAAGCATAAGAATCGAGATAACCATGCTAAAATTTTCAATCTGGGACGGTATGTATACTCGGTAAAAGAAGTTTTGGACCAGGGTATATAAAGTCATATAAAAATAAAACTAGTGGACATAATTTAAGTATCTTTCTTTAGGAACCAAGGTCTACCCTACCCGGTTAATTTCGTACCAGAAACATTAAATTCCAAAGAAGATTTGATTTTAGAAAAATATCGCGAACACACAAAGGGTCTGTAAAAAATGTTGCAAAGTCCATTAAAAGTAACAGTTATGGACACATTCGAGTAACCAATAAAACAAATCTTATATTTTCGCAAACTTTCATTGTAAACAATTATTATTGTTGGTTGTTGATCTATTGTGAATTATCAACTGAGATAATAAGGGTTATGGTCGAATGTCAAGGTTCAGCGATCATTGTACGGGTTCGAACACTGCTATGGTCCAAAACATTTTTTACAGAGTATAGTTGGTTTTACGGTCTGAAATTACAGTTTACAGCTTCGCTATAGCTTCGCCGTAAAACGACATTTCAGACTGTAAAACCACTCACAAACGCGTGGCAGATTGAAATTCTTAGTGCGGTTATCTCTTAAGTTTAAATAAACATATGATAATAAATTGTAACGTAATACACATAATGTGGAATAGAAACGCAACACATATATGTTCACATTGCCTCTGTTTTATTGCCTTGTTCAAGTCTAGAGTATTGATATGCATAAACATTTTTATTGAATACTGTTCTTTTTATAAATTTAAACGCGTATAACCACTGAAAATAAAGTTATTTGAAATTAACTCATCAATGGCACCCACCCCTCCACCCAATTACGAATTCGCAAATAACGTGTCTATAATTCGGAATTATCGAGTAATATTCGTTAATTACTTCGTGGGCACGATTCACTATTTCGTGAGCACGATTTATTTTTTCGTGCGTATGAATTATTATTTCGCGCACATGATGAATTATTAGCCCATGCGTACGAATTATTAATATTACGTTGTTGCGATTTAACGATCTCAAAAGAAATAATTCAAACGGAAATCGGGAAAATCGTTTTACCAGTTACATTGTTTTAAACCTGGGTCATTTATTATTACAGAACTAGTCTTCTTATCCACTTCATCAACAAACGAAATAGTCATGATTTCCTAAAGACATCATAAACACAAAGAAAATATGTTGTCCTATTCATTTCAATTTGACGTGTGTATCTTTTAATATAGATAAGGTTTTCTTATAACAGTTTATGGTAGAATACTAGGCAAACATTGTATTCTGCTTCTTCCAAAAGATATATCTATTCATTCCTATTCATTTATTTGGTTCCAAGTGATCCTTAATGACACAATTGCGTCAACTATTAGTGGAGTATCAAGTGGAAAAAAAAATCCAGTGACTTGCAGAATGTTGGCTAGTACTGATAACAGAAGCCACAGTTATTATAACTGACCGAAAATGACTGAACAAACGTTGATAAATGGCGTTAAACCCAAACACAACAAGAAATTCGGTGAATTGATATCTTCCGACGGTTTTAATTGTCTTCTGAGTAGAAGCATGGACCGAAAATAAATACAGACGAACAAAAAAAAAGCCCAGGTGTTGAGTTCTGCCTTTCGTCTTGATGAGTGTGTATATGTGCCGATTTATTTCAAAATCACTCCATGCATGTGCAGTTATGCAGCGGACACGAACATTGCAACGAGCGGACGAACAGACGGACAACGCCAAAACTATATCGCTCTTCGTTGGGGATAATAGAATTAATAAAATAATAAAAAGTAAATAAAGATTTTGGGGGTTGGGCATGGGTGTCTCCATGCATGTCTTGATGGGTTGAGTGTATCAATTCTTTACAAATTCCCTACAAACATGAGCGTTATGGTGAGAGAACACAACATACCTTATTAAAAGCACATGTAAGAAGTATATACCTGTTTGACCTTGATGATAAGACCCGGGTGTTGAGTTATGCACGTCGACTCGATGAGATGAATATTTGTGCTAATTTATTTCAAAATCCCTCCATGAATGGAACGGTTATGGTGCGGACACTAAGTGGACATTATTATATGCATCTAAGAAGTATATGAGCTTTATAATGACCTTGACCTTGATGATACAGATCCGGATGTCGGGTTCGGCACGTCGTCTTGATGAGATGTGAATATGTGCCAATTTATTGAAAATGTGCCAATTTATTGCAAAATCTGTGCATGCATGTGAGACACCAAAATTCTAACGGATGAACGGACGGGCGGACTAACGAACGTACGGACAACGCCAAAACAATATACCTCCGACTTCGTCGGGTTGAAAAACAAAAGTAAAACTTGTTTTTAACTAATTGGAGTGAAACGAAACCCCAGGGTCAGACCTGTCGGTACCGGAGTTTTTCCTACGTTTAAATACGAATTCTCGGTTTAGAGTGAATGGTCAAGATAATGCAAAACGAATGACTCCGGTACCGACATGTCTAACCTCGGGATATACCAAACCGAGAAAAATTCCTTCCTTGAACCATTATACCATTCATATGTAAACTTATTGATACATAAAGGGATATTTATTTTTTTAAGTAAAACAGATTAAATTTGCTATGAGTCAATATTGTATAGGGGTCATATGTCTACGTATGAGGGGTTGTAATATTACTGGCTTTCTCACAAGAGTCATTCCATGACAGAAAAATTATGACCGGGGTGTCTATCTATTACATAGAATTTTACCCGGGAGTCATTTTACCACATAGCCAAATGACCGTGAGGTCATTATTTTATTGGAGTCGACTTCTTTTCTTACACCGGACCTACTCGTCTTGGTCTGTTGGAAGGCAACTTGTTTAGCTTTTTGGTGTGAGTTTGACAGTGTAAACATGTATTCATGTAGTTCCAGAAAAAACACTTTATTTCAAAATCAGTAAGCCATATGCCCATGTGATTATACAATATATACATTTTTAACAGACGTATTAAAATCGTACATATATGTATTAACAAATATCAGATGCAAAAATAAACACAGTTAAACTGTTTACTTCCTTTTAGAGAACAAAAAATACAGAAAACAAAACAAAAAAAATGCACACATGAACACGTCAGTGTAACACTATCGGGTCCTTTAATAATAATTTGCCTAATATTCTACACTATGCGATAGCTATCTTTAATAGTAGATATTGTTGATATTGTATTAGCTTACTATATACAGGTAGAGGTAGGCATAGTATACTTTATTACGACCTATTGAAAAACTGTGTAAACAACCAATGAGATGCTTGCTCGTGCCTGTATGTATAATATTATACTGAGATGTTTAGAAGGAGAGAGGAGAGAGATTTGGTTATGAGGGTTGATGATGAGATTACATTAGAGAAATAATATACCACTATACGATCAAAACGATAAATTGGGGTAGTTGAAAAACGTATTAAAGACTGTGTTTTAAGAGTACGGACTTAATGCCATGGTGACATAGTGTCACATCAGAATTTCCATTTAACATTTCACAGAGAAGGTGACTTAGTTACATTACGTATCTAAATGTACATGTTGTTTCATATATAAATTATGATAACAATAAGATTAGCAACTAAATAACACGAACAATCCCATTGAACATATGCTAGTCTTATGTGTTGCAGAGGTCATGAACTAATATAATTATCGAGTATATACAGAGCATTCGTTCAAACAATATACGCGAACAAGACAGAAACCTTGTTTAATTGATCTGCTTTACAGGAATTAATTCTTTCCTATTTCAATGTAAAGGGATGTTAAGTAAATACATGTATATCTTGGCCAAATGTGAATGCATTTGCGTCTAATTTGGTATGGTCATTTAGGGACTCTAGGCACGCTATCTATAAAACAGATCCTCCTGCGTAAACAGGCCCCTCTATATCATTACAACTTGGGCACTTGCAGTAATTTATATGTTCGACTGCCATTTTGCTCAATGCAGGGCAGAGGGGTTTTCTTACTTCTCTTCCATTTTTCACATTCTTGTCTTAAGTGCTACAACAACTATTTTTTCCAACCCCCACCCACCGCAGACTACCTAAATCCAGTAGAGCGATACAGTCCCTCTTGTGCCTCTTGTTTTAGCTAGATGTGCAAAATGTCTAGTAAAAAGGAGTGAAGCACTAACTTCTGCACATCTAGCTTAAAGAAATTGAATGCAATGCTAGCATGTGAAATATTTCAAAACAGTGTGTTCCGCTTCTTCAAATATTTTGTGATCCATGGTAAATATCAGAGTTAACTCTCTTTTAGTTAAAATAGCATATTTCTTATCAAAATTACAACTCTATTAATTTATACCATTTCCTGGGTTTTAAGTGTTAAAATCCGCAAAACTAATTGATTATAACCTTCTTATTATAACAAAATAACGAACCAAAGTTTAAAATTTAAAAATGACCCCTCTTTACATTGAATTAAGAACGACCTGAAAATTTCTGTAAAGCAGGTAAATCAAAAACATTTTGCCATTATTTATTTTTCCAAATATCGACTGGAAAAAAGTTCTGCATATCCTTGATAATTATGTTAATTACATTGTTCATAACCACTGTAGCCTAGAATCTGTTCAATGGGATTTACCATGTTATTTACTTCCTTGTTTTTTTATCAGTATATATCAAAAACAGAATCCATTTCTCAACATTATAACAGTGTACAGGAATTTTATTTTTATTAAATGTTTGGGAAGAATAAACTCATGTTCCTTACTAACTCTACCCTATTTTATACTTATATATATGGAAGAATAAACTCATGTTCCTTACTAACTCTACCCTATTTTATACTTATATATAAAAGAAAAAGCAGTAAATTAAACACACACACACAATTGTTTAATTGTATAATTAATTTAGATGACACCCCACCGAAACTTAATTGTGTCACCATGCAAACATTCTATGCGGATAGAGGATCATCTCAAACTTCGGTCAGTTGGAAATTACCAACTGCAATAGACAATATTGACACAAACGTTACGATACAGCAAACCGCTGGACCCACTTGGGGGGATTCGCTTTCAGTTGGCATTACGAGTGTTAAATACATAGCCAAGAACAGTGCAGAGTTAACTTCTCCAGAATGTACCATTTTGCTGCAGGTAGAAGGTATGTACAACGTTTATTGTGTGTTTTTGGTGTGTTTTATCCGTGTGTGTTTTTTCTTGTGTTAAACGTTGAAGGTGCTTACTGTTTTTTGCCATTTAAATCTTTGAAAAATGCCTATGTATATATAAATATATATGGGTTTTTTTGCTGAAGAAGCATAGCGCAACAGATAAAACAAAGTTCCTATGTTTAGCATTGGCAGCAATTGTGAACTTTAAACGTAAATACATTTAAATTTCGAGCTACAAGACATTGTGAGGAATGTCCCTTTAAAACTAAATTCGCATATTTATTCCAATATATAGCTATTTTAAACAACAACATAACAGCCACTCTGATCAACATGGTTGATTTCGGACCAACTAATATGTCATGGGGTTTGCTCTGTACACAGGAAAAATGTTGTGACATGTGCCACATATGCATTACTTTCTTATTATTTGCGTGTTTCTTTCATATATAAATCATGTTATTTACCTATGTGCCGCATATGTAAATGATATATATGTTTCACATATGTACCACATATATTTTTCATGTTAAAATAATACTACATATGAAATGTATACGTATGTATTTCATATGAAACTATTATGCATAAAACACATAAAGTATTTATAAAAAAAAATGCAGAGTATTGTAAAAAATGTTTTAACAACTTGTTCAAGTTTTAATTTTATTTAGTAAAAAATAATTTTCCTATGTATTACATATGTGTTTCTTTCGTATGAAATACGTATGTAGAATATATATGTATCACATATGTAAAATATATGCATTTCATGCCTAGATATGTTGTGTAGAATAATAGCATTAACACTCTTCCCTATTTAGCAGTGATGAACACCTCCATTTAGTAACATTCCAATCACGGTGGACTAGTTAGACGATTTGGTAACTGACCATGTAACTGACCATGTAAAACTACTGAAACAAAAACTATGAAATGGATTAGTTGAAGTACTATTTCCATTCTCCTAATTCAGCTAAGCCGATCTGATAGATTTTACCAAACTACAATACACCGATACTGTACTGTTTAGGTATCTATGGAATGTATGAAATATAATTATATGATATACGAGGGTCATTCAATAAGTTCTGTCACTAACGCGTTTTAACAATTATGTGCTCATTGTGAGTGTTGATGCTTGGTATCAAATGAAAGAGAGTGTCAATACCATTACATTGATTGTAAAATAAAGGCTGTATCTTTTGTGTGACGAAAGTTACGGAACATTTAATACACATCACTTACACATACCGAGGCATTTTCGTCCTTAGTTGTTTTCAGGTATGTTAATTGTTACTTTTTTAAATGCCTGTTTCTCTTTAAGTACTTGTCGAAGACCTTTGAAATTTCTCGTACATTACCAGTTATATCTGTGTATTACAAGATTCAGAATTTAAGCATGGTAGATGAATGGGCATTGTCTTAGAAATTAACATTTTAAGCTAACGTGTAAAATTAATTTAATGATAAATGGACATATAATGGAAGGGCAGTCTTCTGAAATAGCGTTTTTGGATGATCAATATTTTCACTAAACATTGTACAAAATTCTACAATAATGTGTTGAATATGAAATTTAAACACTGAATCTTTTTTCTCGGAAAGTAATTCCAATATATAGCGAATATTATTTCAGTGCAATTTACTATCAATTGCAATTATATTAGACGTGGATTAGAAAGCAAAGATTGGTGAGGCTCTGCCGAGCTATACTGAGCTTTCGTGCCGAGCCAAATCAACTTGATAGTAAAATGTACTGACACAGTAGTTTTTCTTAATATAGATTATCCGCATTTTCTGTAAGATTTGCTAATTATATCTATTAAACAGATTGTTACGTTAACATTAGATGCCGCCATATTTTTTCATTATAAAGTTTTATGATCTCAGATAACGTGATCTAGTTATTACGAGGAGTTCCACATTGAATTTGCTTTTTAAATATATGTCATTTCCGAATAAAGCAAAGTCTATTAGGTCACCCCTTTATCAGGCTCAAAGGTGGACAGTTGTGTAATAAATAAAATGCTTCATTTAGACAATATATAATAAAATGGTTCCTTATTCCTGATTGACTGCAAATAACAGACACACACTTGTTTACAATAATACAATGCAGTATATTACGTGTACAATACTGATTTCACATTTGGGTGCATTTCAGTTATTAGTAGAAACACATCCACAACCCATACTTTAGATATTTATGTGATCCTATTTAAATATTATATTAATGTCAAAGCTCAGTATGTTTTATTTGGGTTTAAATAAGCATGCTTGTATATACATCGTTCTGTGTATGCATACTTACCAACGAAACAGTTGTCTTTTGTAATGTAAATAATTTGTAAATGAAATAGCATACAATTAAACTATTGAAATCAATAATCCGTATTTCATTACGTTAAGCAATCAAGTAGTATGGACTGTTCGGTATTTACAACGGCAAACTATAGCTTCATAAAACTTTTTATGTTGCAGACATCCAATGCAATCATCCACTTGACGCCTTGAATGATACCAACATGATATTCAGCTGTTCACAAAGCACGCGGTATTCTTACGGAGTCGAATGTACAATCACATGCAACAACAATCTACCGTTAAATGGAATCGAGTTAATAACTTGTGAAAAAAAAGGACCGACAAACAATCCATCTGGCTTCTGGGACTGGGGATCTGGTAATAAGCCATACTGTGAAGGTGAGACATTTTTTTATTTTGTTTCACCAATTGATTTATTGTACAGATAAGTATAATGATGGTTACAAAAAATAACAACACAGACTTTTTAGGGTTTTGGCTTCGCAGCCTTCATAAGAATTTAATTTTAAAACTTCATATGACGTCGATATACAGCATAATTATAAATAAACTATTAATAATATATTAACTCTGATCATTTGTTTTATAATGAGTGAAATAATTTGACGTTTGCATTCATAACCTGTGAGTAAACATTTCTATTAAATAGAATTATTTCAGTATGAATATGATGATTTGCGTGAAATGAAACCTCGCTCTCATTTATTCTAATAAATCTAACAAACAACATAATAAACATGTAAATGTATTGCAAGTTGACATGTTTGATATAACATTATTTTTCAGTAATCATAATTTAGCATACTTTGTTGACAAATACCGAATAGGAAATAGATAAGCTGCTCAAACTTCAGTTATCGTTCCTTCCTCGCGGTATACCAACTCGTTCGTATAAATTCGTCTATTTCCCATAATATACATTGGTAGAAAAAAAGTTGAAACCTTTTCCGATATGTTACTATTGGCGTATCAAACCTTGAGAAAACAAACACCGATGTGAACCCTTGTTATTATTGACGATAGTGACGATAGCACTGTCTTTTTCCATAGCATGCTCAGAGTATTTTACGTATGTTAAAAATGTATATATACTCGCACCTTTTGTTGTAGAGGAGCAAGGGTTAACATGTGGCGTTCATTTCGATATTTAAACAATAGTATATGGTTTCGACTGTTTAATAAGTGAATATATTTTCAGAAGTTAGCTGTCCACCGCTAGATCCGCCACTCAATGGTGCTCTTGTCGACGATACAATCAACGGTAGACCAGTGGCCTCAATGTTGTGTAATTACAAATTTGACATAGTTGATATTCCCAATTTTAGTGGAATGTTTTTCTGCTACGATAGCGGTAAATGGGGACCTCTTACCTATGTACCTGATTGCAGTGGTAAGTCCATGTATGTATTGTATGTATGTACACTAACCGAAAAGATGTATGACTTATATGTGGCTACTTATTGTTTATTAATATATACTAGAGGGAAAAAAGAAGACTCGGACCCGGGATTTCCGCTATATAATTTATAGACTGCTTATCTAACTCCAAGTAATATTTCAATCAAATCCGAAGATGTTTTGTAAAAACAAATGGTTGCAGCTAGTTAGATGAAGGACAAAACTGTGCTGTTGCTGAGTTTTAAATGACAGTTCACTTTGTTACTCGAAATCCATAAATGTTGAAGTTCCGTTTTAAAATATTGAGCCATTTCAGCACTACTTTTAATGTAAATAGATTACAAAACTTTACATCCTAAGTATTCTCACCTGCTTGAGCCAAAAGCGTATCGTATTATATTCAATTAACAGAAGCATATCATACGTACACTACAGCGAAAATTCCCGTGTTACGTTTTGTTTTCTTTAGTATATTTAAGGTACAATTCCTATTTTTTTCGTATTAATCGGAGTCTCGTCTTGTGTTTTGGTTTCATCAATTTATGAATAGCAGATATTCAAAACAAATAGGAATCCCTATTTGTACAAATTTAACATAGAAAAAAACGTTGTTTTCTCGTCTAAGAAATGGTAATAGAACCATTACATTAATTATAATGCTGGGCGATAAGAGAATGAACAATTGTTACACTGTTGATTACATAAATAATATATTAACCATACCTATACAATAATTTATACTGGTGTACAGGTATTATTTTTATTATAAAAAAAAAATTACATTTGACGCATTCCCCATTATGTGGCGCTTATTTTAATGCGAACTTTTTACTGGTCCTTTGGGACCAACGAGCCCAAAATAGGTGGCTTTAAAGTAGAATACCGCTTAAGCCGGTGCTAGGGGGCGTGAGAAGTGTTGCGTCTTTCATTACTTCTCATGAACAGACTCAATAAAACCGAGTCTGCTGCTTTATTCTCTGAATTGTGTTTGTTGGTCTCAAAGGATCACCTTTATCAGTATTTATTATGAATATAATTACGAAACAATATTATAAATATTAATTTGCTGACTTTAAATCAACCCAAGCAATTGAGTACTTTTGATCAAGAATACATTTTTTGAAACTGTTCCAGTTATTCGGGATGAAAAAATATATCTATATCAGACATTTAGTGACACGCAATATTTTCAGAAACATTTGCTGCACGAAACATGGTGTTAAAATCGGAAATATTCTATTACAATGGAAATTGCAGTACACAGTCTGCGCTGGATGAAATAAAGGCTAAATTTGAACAGATCCTTAATACGAAACTTCAAACAATATGCCCAAGTGAAGAAACTTGCACTGTTGGAAATTTTAAAATCAGATGTGGCCTAACAAGCGGGAGGAAGCGAAGATCATATATAATCAATGAACAATTCCGTACGTTTCGTGGAACGGTAGAACCAATCGAAGATAACATATCTAGTAAGTAATCCATACAATCATATTTTTAAAAAGAAAACCTCTAGTTTTATACGCATGTGTTTGTTTTTTACTAATTTGCACTGACATATCTTAACCTATTAAATCAAGGTCAAAGTGATCAGACAACTGGACATTGAAAACTGTTCGTCACGTGCCACATAATTATGTTTACAATTAGGCCTACTACAATAAATAGTGTCTGTTTCATAACAAACCTGCACCGAAAAAGGTCAACACCTGCCAACACACTACTTTTTCAGTGAACAGTTCGACCCGTTTTATTTAAACTAACCAGCTAATAAATTAGCAACCAAGAATATAGATAGGTTAATATTTGTAAAGTACTACTACCTCCACACCCAACCCCCACATTCCCCCAATCCACCCCGTTCCCCACGCACCACCACCACCACATACACACACACACACACACACGCATAACTCTCACAGATGTTCTTTTTTATGTATTATGTTTTTATTTATTTATTCTATTATTTAACAATGTAAAAAAGAGTATGATAATGGACCTTTGGAAACGGCCGAGCACGACACATACGAAATATTGCAGTGTCGGTTTGATTGAGACTGTTCATGGGCGATAGTGAAATATGCTAGCTACCGCTCACGCCCTCTAGCTCCGGGTTGAGCAGAACTCAATATTCATAAAAATTAAGAATTTTAACCATCCCGAAGATTGCAAGCATATGGCGGTGGATATAGCAATATTTGTATCTTTATATCATCCCCTATAATCAGCGGCGTATGGTCCCAGGATCTATTAAAACTGTATGCCCCGAAGAGCGAAATAAACAAAAAGGAATTTAGTTGGGAGCAGCGGTTATGAAGCAAGCGTATCACAAGTGACAGCCACGTCATGTGTATTATTACAAGAACTTTTGTACTCTATACTCATTTATCACCTGCCTGTGATTTGAGTTTAATAAAGTGATGTTCTATTCCATGTTTCTATTCTGCATCATTATGAAAAAAACTTGATTGTTAAATGCTTGCATTCGTGGAGTTAATCATCATTGATTTGGTCTTATTGGCATCAAATGTTATTTAAATTGAATTACCTCTTGGATTATAGGTAGTACATTTATAATGTTACATAACAACAATGATTATACATGCAATGAAAATAGGCAAAATATGCATACATGTCATGTTTGAATAAAACCTTGCAGGGATTTCTTTAATTTACACTGACAGACAGGTAAGGGTGAGGTTTGGCACGCCCTATAACCTGGTTTAAATCCCAGCTGCCATTTCGTCATTGACCATTCTATGGCGGCAGCCCTATTGTCAACCTGTTTGCGTTTGTGATGTCACATGATCTGCTTCTTGTTAACATTTTAATGGTTGTTTGTTTTTTATGCATGTTTTGGTTGACTGTTATCTGTGAAAGCTACAGTTCCTGTTCGTCTTTGATACCTACGTTTTGAATGACTCCAGGTACTCATGAAGAAGATGAAGGAGATGTTCATGTTGTAAAGAGACAAACGGACGAAATCTTACTAGAGGTTACTTTTGATATAATCTCGGCCTTCAGCAGAGACAACATGACCGTTTCCCAAGCCTTAAACTATTATGACAACATCCAACTGAATATACTGAGGCCAGCTATCCATGAAATGCTTGACAATGGGACTCTTGGCATCGACTCTTTCGAAATAAGAAGCGACTCTTTCCAAACTGAGATCTATGGAAGTACTGTTTGTGAACCAGGATACAAACGTGACAATTTGAACTGCAGTAAGTTACTACCATAATTGTTCCATTGAACAATAACTTGATATACTATTTATAAAGCAAGTAAACCAAATAGGTTCTCACGTATGTGTAACTGAAGAAGTTACAACAGTCGAGCAGAACGTTGAATATATAAGTTTGGGGCATTAAACTCACGGTTTAACAAAGTACAAAACCGTGTTTGAAGCATTACTATCGGATGCGTATTAATGGTATTTTGAACCCTGCTCTTTATCAACGATAACAATGCCTTTGAATAAAATTTAATTGAACAAGTTTTATAAAAGATATTAAATTTCAGTGTGATTAGGAAAATGTAAAATATTACAATGTCAATTTTGATGAACTTTAATATTTGCTTCAAGCTGGCGTAGAAATGTCAGTTGATTACATTTGTACCTTGGTGCGAAACGAGTTCTTGGAAGCAACAAACCATAAACAAGAGAGAAAACATTTAGCATGTGCATAAGGATGTTATCCCTATGACAATTATAAGGTACTATCGTTGGATGATCCTAGGAAATGAAAAAAGAACGATGTTGATATCGATATGGAAAAGTTTTTTTTATATTTCAAATGCCATAGGGTTCAAACATAAACCATATCACAATCACTTGTTTGCGTATATTGACACGTGCACATATTTTGAAATTTAAATTAATAGCAAGACTTAAGTAGACACTTACATGTTCTTAATAAAATATTTTTGAGATTCGTTATAACATTCGCGTTTTACAATGTATCTCATTAACATGAGCGTAAATTACAGTCATAGTTTGAGAAATTTAGAAAACGAGATATAGTTGAAATTGCAGTAAAGAAGATCTGTTGTAAATATAAATAAATACAAAATTGAGTTTGTGTTAAGTAGCAATGTTTGTTCTGTCCTTATCGCTAACAATTTATGGTTTTATTTTTACTCCAGTATCATGCCCTCTTGGTCATGTGTTAAACGAGACCTCCGACGAATGTCAACGGTGCCCTATCGGGCAATATATGGACGAAGCAGGACAAACTACCTGTAAAGTGTGTGCAGAAGGATATTCCACTAAGTATATCGGTTCTAAATCCCCGGCGGACTGCATCAGTAAGAACGACTTTAACACACATTGAACTTTTATTCACTGAATATTTAGTTGATGTGCATTTATTGCAATAAGTATTGAGGTTGGATTGGGTGAGACAGTTTGTTTTTGGTAAATGAAAATCTCAACCACAAAACGTATCACAAAGGCGAGCAATAACATGTTAGGATGTGCACATTGGGTCGGGGATAACATTACTAAATGGGGGAAAGCGGTCAACACATTTTCCAAATTAATATCAATAAAACCGAATTGTAGCATGGTCGGTGACATTTCCTTTGATGAATGCAGAGCATTAAATCGTTTAATTTAGGGTAACTAAAGGGGCGTGGCTATACCGTACTACAACTACCGGATATTGGAATTTAGAGTACGGTAACTATGACGTCACAGTGTTACTAGGTACACCATGCTACAAAAAAGATAGGTGTTTAAATAAGCCAACTCGCTGAGACCAGACTCTATCTATTACGTAAATGCGTAAGACAGTTTTAGTTTTACTTCAAATCATACTTAACGTGATTCTCTATCATGTCAACTAATAAAGGTTTTTCTAATTATGCTTTATATATATATTTACAACAACATTTAAGTATATTGTTTGCTCATTTCTCTGGATGTAGAATTATTGTTAGGTATTATCTTTTAATGAGATGTACTTTTATTTACTCTGTTGTGTCAATTTGGGCATTGAAGACAGGTTAATAGCGAGGTTGTGTACACATAAGATTTAAGCTAACCTGTAGGCCGTATTGCCTACTGACCGTTCCAAGTCGGTAACTCTGTATTCACCACTCTTTGTACGTATTGTCCTTTCCAAGGACATTTTATATATACTCATAGTTCGGTTTGTGGTGCAGTGCGGACCTACGTTGCCATTGCGTTTGATTGCTGAGGTTTCTACAGGACCATTTTTCTCATGTTTTAATAACATAACTCTGTTGTAATCAAGTTATTAACTGCATACGTGTTGTTATAAAGTATGAGCACAGATCAAAACATCCATACATACATTCAGTGTATGCCTTTTTTCGACAGGTTGTGAGTCCAGAGCATATTTGAGCATGTTTATTGTATGTTTGGAATTCAAATATCAAACCATAATTTTTCTTTTGATATTGAATTATTATATGTTTATAACACTGATTAATGCATTTAAATATAATTGACACACGAGGATATTGCGACCCTGGGTATTCCTCGCCAGACGGATTTGAGGTTTGTTCGGCATGTTCAGTGGGCTCATATCAAGACAACATTGGACAGAAGATATGTAAAGAGTGTCCATCGAAAACCACGACCTCCGCCAGTTAATAGTTCAACGTTGCTAGACTGTCAACGTAAGTGTTATTGCTTTTGCAAATGGGTATTTTAGTTTAATTATGCGTTGATCCTATATATATTTCTGAATCTTTACATAATAAATGGATGCACTTAACATTACAAAAAGTATATCCAGTCAGTATTAAACAATAGTTTAATTTACTTATAAAATCAATAACCAAATAACATATCAAAGATTTCAAACATCATTTGAAGCTCCGTTTTCTGTCTTTTTTATGGAAGACATAAACTCGTGTGTAGCATGTTTTTTGAGTATGTGTAAATTCATGTAAGCACGCATGACTTTAATTTTTTTAAACAAACCTTCAATATTAGTAAAAATATTATGTACTTTTAGTTGTTATTGAGAAGACATTCATTCATAACTTTTTGTGGTTGACTGTCGTCCTTGAATGCTGCTTTCCCTGTCCGATATCTTTATCCTTCCTTACCCAAAATACCGTTTTTGCAGACTTTGACGTCTTGCTAGGAAACACAGAAGAGAACGGCGTGACTGTTAAAGAGTTTTCAGATGATCTGCAACACACAACAGTATTATTCTGGTGGAAGGCCCTAAACGAAAAGTTAACGTCCAACATGTATTTTAATGTTTCAAGCGGCGGAACAGATGTTGTCAGTGTTACTATTAGGGATACTATACGAGTTTTATATGGGTAAATTGTATACATATACATACATTAACAGGCTATCAAAGGGATTCATCATCATTATAAACCGTTTATGTGTCTCCTTCAGTTGATTCAATGTGAATATATGTTAAACCAACGTATACACCTTTAAAAGAGTATTGCCTTCAATAATACTAGTAAACGGTGCAAGCTTTTAAAGATCGATATTTTATTGCAGATATTTATGTAAATGTTTTGAAATGACACACTTTGTATTTATAGATCAAATGCAGACGAAGACGTTGGTACATATTCGAGAACAGAATGGACACAAATAGCAATTACACTGGACACACCAAACACTCGGCTTGTTGTGTATATAAATGGGATTCTGAAACTGGTAGACGGATCAGTAGTCGCACCGACAACGGTTTCCACAGAACTTGCTTCTTTGACTATATCTTCTAATGGGGAAACTGGTAGAACCTTTATTACATGCGAAGATAAACCATAATAATAGTACATATTTGATACCGTAGCCGACGTTTATTGACCAAAACAAATGGTTTACAGTTAAATTTCCTTTTGGTTCCAACTAGTGTAAATTTATACTTTTATATAAAATAAAAGGTTCATACAATGATGTAATAACGTATATACATTTATAAGACGAATATAGAGTCACGCCATTGTACAGTAATCGTATTGTTGAAATGAACATGTTCGTTTGTAGTACAAACCACATACTCTTTTATATTCTGTTTTAGGTATTTTTATGACTGGACTGCACATTCTTGATGAAGTATTGTCTGAAGCTGACATACTAAACCTACCAGCAACCTGTCAACAGACATTTGATAGTGATACTCTAAACATGGATGCATTTCGGACTTTGAAAACATCAGGAATAACGAACATCATTCCATCAAGTTGTGATTGTATGTTATTTATTAAATCCAATGAAATGACAGAAGAATGAATTAGCCAAAGCAATGTTGTAATCTGTACTAGACAAGCATTTTTTTTAAACAAAATAGCGACGGGTATATTGTTTTGTATACACTAATTATGCACAAACAAAAAAACTAACCATTAATTAAACAACGATACACCAGAACACCACTGACACACACCATTTACAACATAAATATGCCATAGTGCACCCCATTTACCCAATGAGTATGACCTAACACACAACATACATATTCCCTGGAACACAAAATTGACACATTAATTATCATATATAAAACATCATTAACACAATCAATATGCAATGTAGCACATCAATGACACAATAAATATGCCTTATAATGCGCCATTAACAACTATTCAGTGGAATGCAACATTAACATACTAATTATGAACTAAAACACACCATGTTCATACTAAATATGGATTAGACTCCATGATTACCACACCAAATAAATATGCATTAGAATACTATTCAGACATACTAAATATGCAACCGACACAACAAAATTGCGATAGAATAAAGCACAATAAATTTGTTCGCCCAGCGTAGACTCTTGAGTAACATACGAGACTGTTTTTCTCCAACGAAGAATTCAACTAGTGGGTGACACAACAGTACTCTTGTCCTACGAAAAATTAGTCCTTGAGCTGGCTGTAGACCCCCTCCCACCCCCCCCACCCCGTCCCCACCCCCAACAAGGGAATTTTATAGGGTATGATTTTCTGAAAGAACATACAATAAGCTTCAAAATGAGACATGTGTCATCTGAGCGTTGGGGCGTTTGTGTGTAACACACGTGACAATTACGTTACCATAACTATTCCAAACACTTTCAATAAATTTAAATAAAAAGAGTAAAAATGTGCATATGAACAACAAATACTACCTATATTTATGTTATTTATGAATTGTTTAATTAAGACAGCCTTTTCAACATAATAAAAATATAGAAATATAGTGTAGTTTACGTTACACCCTGTTCGTTATCAAAAAATCATAAATACTTAATAATAACTAAACCGTAAGTTACCAAATGACGCCATCCCCACTCTGGGGAAATTCTGAAGAATATGTATTCCTGAAAGGGTATACATTTGTTACAAAATGAAGTATGTTTGCCAAATTAGAGTGGGGACATCCATTTGAAATACGTTACCATTATCATGTTTTGAAAATGTAATACTCAGAAGTTATTTCTATACAACAAAACGGTATGTATATTTTCTATTCTTTATCAAACATGTTAAAAACAAAATCTAATGCAATAAAACAAATTTCCAAACGACAATGTAGTTTACGTTACGTGACATAAACACGAAATTTACGTTACCATTTAATGTTATTTGTCATAAATATTGAATGTTTCCAGAAACAAAGGCTGTAGTTTTTTACTGAAACAGTGACTATTTAATAATAAAATGTATTCATTAAATGAATATATAAAAGAATGAATAAATGAATAAATTAAATGTGTGTGGAGAGAGAGATAGAGAGTTACGATATGTAAAATTAACAGAAGTTTCCAGAAATAATGGTGCTAGTATTTTACTTTTAACTATGATTTTTTTTAAATGTAATGTAATTCATTAGTATAAGTCAATTAATAAATGTAATGTCTAAAAATAAAAGAAATATATAATATTTTTATTTTAAATGGTTCATAAATCAGAAAAAACTACTGGGAGCTTATCCATTATTGAAAATGTTTTTGTGTTTTTTCTAGTTATGGCATATTCCCTTTCTTACAATGTATCCTGCTTTTGAAAAAATCCCAAAGAATAATCATATTTTGTCCCCATCCAATGTAAGTTAGTCTTGCCTTATTCTGATTACTAGTAGTTGGACACAATACTAACAATACTAACTCTTATCAAAGACAGCAACAAAGGAAAACGACCTTGACATGCATATATCTTCACCCTATCGCCTATGTCTAATGTTCTTTGAGTATGATCATTGGAACTAGGCCAAACACATTCCAGTATATTTAAGGACACCCTGACTCTTGACACAACCCATTCCCATGTCAAATGAGCTTCTCCAAAACAGGAGATTCAGTGTCCCTCTTCCACAAGTCACATTACTATTAACAAATTACCAATCAACATACAAATGTTCAGGGTAACATCATTAGATTCTGTAGAAGGTATGCATCATACAGTTAATACCACTGGTACATTACAGAACAATGTAGAAAACAACTGCTAGAGGCCACTCTGGAAGAGGCCACTCCAAGAGTGGCCAATATGGCATCAGAAGTTATTTCTTCACACAAAGAACTGCATCCATCCCTAGCTTGAGAAGAGCCACGGAATCTATCAATGGTTTCACAAACCTCATTCCGAGGTGATATCAATGACTATGAGATATACCTCCGATCGTCCGGTATTCCAGAATATAGAGATGTTGAGAGATGTTGCTATTACAGCATCAGGCTGATCTATACTTGTAATGACTTTTTAATTGACACGCTATATTTGGTCATTTTATTCCCTTATTGATCAGGTATCAGACAGATCCTAAGTTGAAACTATCAGATCCTCTAGGCTCAGTACCATGGTCCCTTGCAACAGCTGATGGCAATTCAGTTAGAACTGACAAAGCCAAATTGATCTACTGCTTTGAAGTATCAGATGAGCCAGCTACACAGCAACATTCTGAATATACTGTTTATGTGTGTGAGGTAATGCAACACCTCACAGTCAGCCTTCAGTTCCTGGTACGTTTGACGATTTGGCAGAACTGGTGTTTGACATACATACCAAAGCTCAATGAGTTTTTGTGACAGAACTTGCGTCCCTAGATCTATCAAGTAGTTTGAGTGCAAGAGGCGAGTTGAAACCCTAACTTCCCTGTTGTCAGGGCCGGAAACGATTGATTGAATTGGATTGTATAGTCGCACCAACAGCAAAGGTCATATGGCGACTTTCCAGCTTCCACTGGTGGAGGAAGACCCCAGGTGCCCCGCCGGGCAATTTTCGTGCACGGGCGGGCACCTGGGTAGAACCACCGACGTTCCGCATGGTCCGAAAACGAAGACCTATTACGATTTGAAGAGTTACATGCTTAATCACGACAATACGACACAATTCATTAATCTCATGTTGGGGCCGGTGGTAAACAGACAGATATGCACCAAATCTCAAGGCTATGAAACCTACTTAGTCTGGGGGAAAATGTCCAGGCTTACCAATGCAGATGACATATTTGTCATTGCTGATGATCAAAAAGATCTGTTTTCACGGAGAGGATAGTGTGCCGCCTATATGGCAAACCTCTTTACACGGATGTCAAATACGTTTTCGCGAAAATTCAAAGGACACAACTGGAGATTTTTGGCCGCCTTGTCAATTTTCTATAATCATGCATTTGAACATGCGCACGTTCAGTGTTTTTGTGGCACCATACTGACCAACATTAACCAGACATACCAGACGCAGAAACAAATGAGAGAAGATAAAGTTATTGAATTTGACTGGACTATTTAATTGCATCACAATAGTTGGTTGAAATCATTGATATTGAGTTTGAAGAAAGTGATGACAAAGTATAGAGGAATTATGAGCTAAAATGATGTAAAATGCATGCTATCTCATAGAGCTGTACATGTATATTTGTTAGTAACGAAAGTAAAGTTCAATTCATTTTATGAATATGTTGAAATTTCTAAATGTGTCACTTTTGATTAATATATGAATATATTAGCAGTTAAAATTGCGCATACAATTTGATATTTTCCTGTGAATTTGGTAACGTAAAAAGTACGGAAGAAAAAAAAAGTGTAATTATATGCAAACTTCATTTCATTCAATGTTTGCCTATAAACAGTATAAAAATGAAAATAAAGAGATATATATCCATGTTCTTCCATACATGTTTAGTCTTCAAAAGGCTGTACAATTAATTATTATTTCATAAGTAACGTATTCTACATCCTGTAACACGATAAAGCCCCAACGCTCAGATGGCACACATGTTCCAAAATGCATAATGCTCTACACATAATGGGCTTTCAGAAAAATAGGGTGTATAAAATTCCCTCTTTGAGGGGTGGGGTGGTGATGGTTTCTCCTACTAGCTTACAGCCTAAATAGTTTTCTTAGGTAAAGCACATTTTCTTGCATCGCCAACATGTTACATCCTCAGCACCTGAAAAGTAAAAAAGCATGTATGAATAAACAGGCTAGAACTCGATACATTGGCCGAAAAATGAAGTAAAAGACAAATCATCACTTTTGACACAATTGAATATGCTTTGGAGCACATCACTGCCACAATCAATAACAATTATGCACTGCTCTGTCACCATTGCAACAATATGCAATAGAAAAAAAACATTTAATGGGTATTCATATTGTATTTTTTAGATTTAAGATGGCTATAACACATGTTAAATGTACGCTGATTATTGTGCAACCATATATTAGTCCACATTCCTAAGTACCCATCTAAGAATATGTCAATTGTTTTGTTATTTCACGCATGATTAGAGATATGGCTGAACTGCAAAATGACGAGTTTAAATCATCTGCTCTGGTTGAATGAACACATTTTAAAGCTTTCAAGTCGATGTGTTTTCTTAAAAATAAAGTATAACACTTATAAAATTGGGTACATGGGATGTTGTTAAGTACTTCAAATTAGTGCAGCTTTTGATGTTCCTAATTCTAAACTATGCCCAATAAAATTATTTTGAAATCACGTTTTACTAGCATTAACAATATAAATGCGTTTGCATTATAATTGTTTTTTTAAATATTGAAGGTTAACGCTGAATTACAGCTACTTGAATTTCAAACGATATTCAATTAAAAGGGAGGTAATTTAGGATTATCCAGGTTTCATTTTTTTATAGACGGAACATTTGCAATAAATTCGTCAAACCTGTGTGTGTTTTTTATTATTTCCAACCAAGTTTAAGACGTTTATATCTTCAAGCGAACTTCGATTGATGTTATGTGTTTTATCAGCACATTTCATGTTTTCATATAAATGGAGGGGCGACTGTTAAAAGATGTAACAATTTAAACAAAACACAAATATTTTACACGCTATAGACCAAACCAAAATACTTACCACACAGCTATTCTAAAATAAATTTAAAATAAGAAAATTAGTTAAGATACAGTAGTGAGCAATTAGGAATTGTGTTCAGTGAACATATTATGTTTAATGTTTCACTAATATGTAACTTGTATTGCAGCTACCAATGAGTGTTTATCATCTCCATGTGGATATCACACATGTTTAAACGAGTTGGACGGTTTCACATGTATTTGTTCAAACGGTTTCTCCGGTGACACATGCACTATACCACTTAATTACTGCCAGGAAAATGCATGCGTTAACGGCGCCACGTGTACGAGTGGGGAATCAAGTTACACATGCAGATGCTCGCCAGGGTACAAGGGTACTTTCTGTGAAACCCCACCCGGTAGGCTTATAATAAAGCATTTATATTCTCTTTGCACACATACAATTTCAAAGATTATACATATTGCCGATAACTATTATTTTTATGCGAGTGCTTGCTTAATCTGGCCTTGCGTTTTTATTTCAAAACACAATTGTACTAGAGATTGAACGTTATACATGTACTCAGCAGATAGATGAACAGTAACAGTTAGAGTACAATGCACATTTTGATAAGATTGTCCAATCTAAAATCCTTAGAGTTGACGCATATTTGATAACAGTTCCATATATCATGTATGTGTAGTTCTAGAGGTTATAGACCCTCCACCATTTAACCGATAGGACAATCTAACGGTATAGCTGCATTTGAGTCTGTACGTTTGAGTCTGTACTATATAAGGTGCATTGATTGTATGTGGGGACGTGGGATGTAATTCCCCTCCGAAATACAAGTCAAGTTGTAAGCATTTTGATAACTTACCTGATATTCCTGTAAAATATATTTGCATTGAAAAACACTAACTTGCTGCATTTCTTAACTATATGTATATTATTTCATAACATGTACGTGCAAATCACAGTTAACGGTAATTGGTCGATTTGGTCGCCATGGACGGAGTGTGATGTCACTTGTGGTACAGGAACTCGCTCACGCTCTAGAATATGTGACAGCCCTCCCCCAGACGCGCTTGGTGTAGACTGCGGCGGAAAGAGCACTGAAAGTGAACAATGCAACACAATTACATGTCCAGGTAGATTTGTTTGTGCAACTTAGGAATTAGTTTTATCGAATGACATTGACTTGAGATAATACATTTTGTTAACAGTTTATACGTATCATTGTTACGGCTATATTTGCAAAATAGCCACTCTGTCAACGACATTTATATATGCATTCATTGAAAGAACTCTATACAATGTCTTCTCTAAATCTTTCAGATTTAAATGATTTAAAGAAATATGCTGTTTCGTGGTTATTCGATTTTAGGTGTGCTAGTCATAAGACATAGTGGGTAGTTTGTTTTTCTTGTGTTGGTAATATGGTTCATCTTTAAGTCGTTTTATTTATTGTTAGTGTAAATGAGTTGGTCCATGCTCACGTTCATTTCACCTGTGTTTTATTTTATATACACGTTCCAAAAGACAAAAGTGTAAATGAAACGTGTTTTTTTTCATTTATGAACATATATTGAGAGAACCTAAATGCTATTGTAAAGATAAATGTCATCTAACAGTAATTAGGAAAATAGAAAAGTAAACATATTTTCACGATAAAACAAATATTGCCAGTGGTTGATTTTATATGCCAATTTCAACGGTAACATTATATCGTTTAAATCATTATAAATGAGATTTAATGTAAATTCTATGCTGTTCTTGTAGTGTCCTAGTTCACACTATTTCGACGCTTAATTGTAATAAGCTATGAGCTTTTTTGTCGTTTATCAGAGTGCTCTGTACTGAAGAGCACGATTGGCACACGCCTAAATTGTACGACGAATACATCTAATGGCATGCAAATATGCACACCGTACTGTGTTGTTGGACTGGTGTTGCTTGATGGTTTTCATGGATTCCAGACGTATAGTTGCGGCTTGGAAACTAAATATAAATGGGAAAGTTTTGATAAAGTTCCGAGCTGTGTTGGTATGTAGTATTTTATTATATTCCATGTATGACTAGTGTTGTATATAAAAAAATCTATTTGCACTAACTTTACTGCAAAGTCTCTCACAATCGTTGCATACGAGTTCTTAAATAAGATAAAGTAGATGTATATAAATACTGAAAAAGAGATCTCTTGGAAATAAACAAACATAAACAAGAGAGAAAGGTAGCATACTCAGTCTGATTGAGTTTTTTCATGAGCGGTAATATACGGTGCAATGTCTCTTACTCCCGCTCTAACACAGGCTTAAGCATTATTCTTACCTGAAAGCAACACAGATTGGGATCGATAATTCCAAACAACCAAGAAATAAGGAGTAGTTGGACGACTGTTTAGAGCCGCAGTACCGCACTAAACAAATGAAGGTCAATAAATACCGAAAAGGAGATCAATTGGAAGCAACAAACACCAACAAGAGAGAAAAGTAGCAGACTCTTGTTTTATTTTATTTAGTATTCAGACACGTTTAGTAATACTGATTTAAATTTTGCTGGTTTATGCTTCGTTTTAAAGTTAATATGTAAAAATCTAACAATAATACATTTAATTCATAAGAACGAAAGTAAACATGGTAAAGATTCATTACCTACCGCGTACTGGGTGTACGCGGTATTCTACTTTAAAGCAATAATTGTTGATCTCGATGACCCTATATGATCTTTAAATAATAATAATAATAATAATATAGCTATATATTGTTACTGTTACCTGATTTTATTTTACCGTAGACCCAAATCCACCTGGTGGGTACCGGATAGAGATTGACGTTTCTTACCCAAAGACAATACAGTCAGTCGATGTTGATTCGGTATTGTCTGCTGTTGAGGCAAATGTTGCCTCGCAAACAACCTGTTCGTCTTCCGTTAACTGTGAGGCTTTTGTTAAGATAAATGAAAACGCTTCAAGAGGGCGACTGAGTTCGGGAACGACATTGACATTGATCATGGAAATCCCCATACGAGACGCTGGCGATTTACAGTTAGATGTCTTTATTTCCTCTCAAACGGGTATGTCAACTGTATACAATACATTACAAAGATCAAACTTAAATGAGATTATTGAGCATATAACATAGAATATGGTCAGCTGACATTTGGTCCTGCACTAGGATTACAGTTTTACAAAAACTTAAAAGGGAAAAAAATGAAACATAATTTTAATTGCCAAATTCGTTTAAATCCTTATCGGACGGGAGCGTTTTATTTTGTCTTTAATCTTTTCTTGTTGTATCCTTAACGGTTTGTTCTCTTGTTGCTCTGGCTTCTGCCAACTCACTGAGTACTTACTTTGTGGCTTTCTAAGCTTTTGTTTTTTATATTATATGTGCATGATCATTTATATTGCCTAGTAACGCTGCCTTGTTTGTTAGAGATTATAACCTGGCGGGGATATCTTTATTTACACTTTCCCGTTTATTGGGATGATAATAGGGTAATACTTAGGTTTGGTGCACCCTAGAACCAGGTGTAAACCCCAGCGGTATTTTTTGCCAAGGCGATAGCCCAATTGTCAACCCATGTGTGTTTGTGATGTCTTATCTTGCCTTTTATTCATCTTTATATATAAATGTTCTTTGTTTTTTTGTGTGTTTGTAGTTGACTGTCGTCCTTGAATGCTATTTTTCCTGTTCGCTTTTTATATCTACTTTTTTTTATATATCTCGGCCATTTGCACTGTTGCTGTTGCAAATGTCTACAATGTACACATCCATATGACGAACGATATATGACCATGTGACACTCTTGATCCAACACTTTTGCAATGGGTATTCAAACATAAACATATTTTTAAAGTAATTATTTATAATTATTACAGCTAGCACGACCTTGAAAGAAATCATCGATGCCATATCAAATCTTGAGAGCGCAGCACAATTTATCAACACGTCCTCAAGCACCATCTTTGATGTTGTTGTCACTGGCGTCCCATACACCAGCAATGCCAGTTCTCTCCATATGTCAACCGATTCTGACTGTAGCAAAGGACAGGCTGCTGCAGAAGGATTTTGTGGTAGGTAATCCGGCAGAGCCCGTGCAACCTAGAACATGTTTTAAACCTAGAGCAGCCTTACTGCCACTAACCGTTTCAAAGCGGTACCCTTTTTACTAACCCTTCCGTGTTTGTGATTTTTTTTTTTTAACAGTTTTTTTAACGTTTCATTTCCCGATAAAACTACTTTTATACTAATAAATTAAATAGGGATGACCTTCTCCCGAAACTTAAACTACATATATGAAGCACGTTAAACGCACATAGATTATTTATCATTATTAATGACATTGTTTGTTTAACACTGAAATACTGCACATAGGAAATAGTGAACCAAACAATCAAACACATTAAAGTAAATTCATAGATGAACGAGCTCTTGTTACATATTAATTGCACACGTTTATGGCAAGCCAATTGTCAAATAATTACGTGAACCCAGGTTTTTCGATCGATAAACTAGTTTTTTCGAACGTAACACCAGGTTTATCGAATACTAATCTATATTTTCGAGCGAAAACATAGGATAACGGGCGTAAAACATAGTTTACACTCGTGAACCCAGGTTTACGTTCGATAAACTAGGTTCCTCGATTGAACTAAGAATTTCGGTCGTTATCCTAAGTTCACGAGCGTGAACCTATGTTTACGGGCGTGAACCTGGGTTCACGAGCGTGAACCATAGTTTACGAACGTGAACCTATGTTTACGACCGTCAACTATGGTTCACGCTCGTAAACATAGGTTCACGTTCGTAAACTATGGGAGCGTGAACCCCCGGTTTACGCTCGTGAACCCCGGTGCACGCTCGTAAACATAGGATAACGACCGAAATTCATAGTTCAATCGAGAAACCTAGTTTATCGAACGTAAACCATGGTTTACGGTCGATATACTAGGATTATCAAATCAACTATGAATTTCGGGCGTGAACATGGGTTCACGACCGTGAACCTATGTTT
The DNA here is from genome assembly GCA_037043455.1 of Cyrtodaria siliqua. NCBI lineage: Eukaryota > Metazoa > Mollusca > Bivalvia > Adapedonta > Hiatellidae > Cyrtodaria > Cyrtodaria siliqua. The sequence continues at coordinate 111,844 of JAWPHD010005055.1, forward strand.
ACGACCGTGTACCATAGTTTACGACCGTGAACCTATGTTTACGACCGTGAACCATAGATTACGAACGTGAACCTATGTTTACGAGCGTGAACCATAGTTTACGGACGTAAACCTAGGTTTACAACCGTGAACTATAGTTTACGCTCGTAATTCATAGTTCAATCGAGAAACCTAGTTTATCGAACGTAAACCATGGTTTACGGTCGATATACTAGGATTATCAAATCATCTATGAATTTCGGGCGTGAACATGGGTTCACGACCGTGAACCTATGTTTACGACCGTGAACCTATGTTTACGACCGTGAACCATAGTTTACGAACGTGAACCTATGTTTACGAGCGTGAACCATAGTTTACGGACGTAAACCTAGGTTTACAACCGTGAACTATAGTTTACGCTCGTAAACTATGGTTCACGATCGTAAACATAGGTTCACGCTCGTAAACATAGGTTCATGTTCGTAAAACCGGGTTTATCGACTTGTATACTAATAAACGTGCTACTAAACTAATAGAGTATGGCCTAATCTCGTTGGTTGATTTAAACACATTGATGGGCTACACAGCCCATCTCGATGTTTAAATCAACCAAAGAGATGAGACCATACTAAATATATTGCTTATCAATTCCGTGATATTTTTAAATCCATTTTAAATTGTTTGACATTATACACTTGTTGATTTGTACTACCTTTACATATTTTGATTTACATGTTTTACAATTCAAACCTTTCTTTTATTTTATTTACGTAATTACGTAATATATTATCCTAGGAAATCAATAATAATAGCTTGTATTTATATTGAGTTTCCATTACTATTTACTAACGTTGTGTCTATGATGTTCATGTTACGTTCATGTATTTACATGTTTTACATATATCAATAAATAGATTGCTTTACATTTGTATTTGCTTGTTCGATTTTGTGTAACTTTGATTGATAATGATTGCTAGATTACATAATTAAGAGGCCGATATTCAACAAGTTTGAATTAATACAGAAACACGTCTGGGCGTTGCACTAGTGGCGAAGGAGTGTACTCCCTTATCAGGTGGGACGAGTATTCTCCCTTATATAATAGACTATATGTGAAGCTAGTGTGAACCAACACGACGGAAATGTCTATTTAATTATAAACAACTTTATTCCCCCTGTCAAACTGATAAAGATCTAAATCCTAAAGTGAAAACCATATACCTTGGTTGATGAATTTAAACAACATATATAGATAAACTATTTTCACGCATTAAAACTGTACATGATATGTTATCACTACTTTCCACTGTATATAATATGTATATGCTACATTTGTGCTCATGTTGTTGTACTTGTATGTTTGTAATCATGCATGTATGTAACCTGAAATGTAAATAAAGAATCTGTTCTGTTCCATCACCATTTCCTCTTACATGCGAGAGATGTGTATAGGTGCAAAGCAAAAAGGGGTAATAAATTATATATATTCCGGCGAAGAAAAAATAAACTAGCAATACAACCTCGTTGATATATATTCTCATATTGCATGTATTGTTATATTATGTATTTTCACTGTACATGTTCATGCCTGTATAATGAATATAGCCGTCTTTGAACATAATGGTTAGCACCTTATATTATTCAACAGCTGAGTGTCCAGCAGGTACATACTCACCTGGGGGTAACTGCATATTCTGCGGTGTCGGAACCTATCAACCAACAACTGGTCAAGCAACATGCATTGCATGTCCATTCGGATACACAACTACCACTATCGGATCCTCCAATGTGACACAATGTTCAGGTTGATTATTGTTTTAAGAGGGTACACATCGGGCTTTTTCTAGAAAACTATGGCATTTTCATCGAGCTTTAAGAGACTAAAATTTAAATTCACCACATACTTTGAAAGAAATCGGGATAAACCATCTTAAATCATCCAATGTACTAGGAGAGCACAGATTATAGTACAAAATGAATTGCCCTGTAAAACTTGTCTGTGAAATTATCTTTAGGAACATTCATTATGCTTGACCCTTTAGAATTGAAAATATCATAATTTGTCAATGTTATGTCGGACTACTAAACCCTGACAAAAAGTCCGACGTATCTCTTTTAAATCTCAAGGCACACTTTGATAAATAGTTTGTTTGCGTTTGCGTATAAATGATATTTATGGGATTAAAATAGAATTATTCAAAATCAAAACACAATTATATAAGATCTCTGCTATAATTATATTCAAAATGTGACTTGTTGGAAATAACAATCATAAAACCATACTAATTGATACGATTTCTGCAATATCCGAAATAATAACAAACATAAATCATACTAATTGATATTTTTTTATTTCCAACAAGTCGTGTTTTGAATATATAGCAGAAATCGTATATAATTGTATTTTGATGTTTAATATTTTCTATTTAAATCACATACCTTGATATTGCTGTTTATCGATTTCTTTATATTCATACGGTGGTATACACACTTTACACTAGATTGCAGCAACTATATAATGTTGTTTAAAAGACAGACATGGTGACGCCCTATATTTATTTAGGTACCAGTTCCTTTTAAACGGCGAAAAAGCACAATAAAACGTGCATACGTACACACCCCCATAATCTTATTTAAGTGCGATCTTTTCTTAAAAGTACATAAAAATGTTCCATATACTACTATTGCAGTGTAATTTATATTATATCAAAAGTGCTGATTGTAAGAAATTAATATTAACTGTTCATAAGTTGCATTATTAAAACACACAGCGGTTAAATATAGTTTCAATTGTTTGACAGAAACTGAAGCCACCACTAACTCCATAACACTGGACGACATTGGAGGCACAGGTATTATATTCGTTCATTTATTGAGATGTTTTTACTGAATGTTTTAAGAGATGTTAAGTCCTAGTAACGTCATATAACACATGTGTGTTCCCATATAGTACCATTGCAGTTTAATTGATATAATATCAAAAGTTCTGAATGTAAGAAATTAATATTAACTGTTCATAAGTTGCATTATTAAAACACACAGCGGTTGAATATAGTTTCAATTGTTTGACAGAAACTGAAGCCACCACTAATTCGAAAACACTGGACGACATTGGAAGCACAGGTATTATACTCGTTCGTTTATTGAGGGGATTCTCCTAAATGTTTTATGAGATTTTAAATCCTAGTAACGTCATAATTTGCCTTTTTATAAATAGAACTGTTGTATCGTGTAACACTGGTCGTGTATTAAAGTTTTGTTTCATGAACTGTGATTATGTGCGGAAATATCAAATGTATAAGAAAATGAAATGAAATCGCGTTCATTTATGAAGTATAAATCAAAGTAAAGGATTTAAAAAATTAAATTACGATCAAAATTGTCGTAAGTTGTTTCATAAAACCGGACCATGGAGTACACCATGTTATACGTTTTATGTTATAACCGTTGATGGTATTTGGCGATTATTTCATTTCAGACAACAATCAAATGTATATCGGTATCGGTATCGGCGGAGTCGCGCTTCTGTTGTCCATAATAGCCATAACAATTGTTTGCTGTATGAAAATCCAAACGTAAGTAATTTAAAGTAAACCGTACTTTTAAACTCCTTGTCTCATTGTTTTGTCCGCTAATGCATAATGTTAATTAGGTAAATGTAAACGTATATAAATTTCCAATTCATCGGTGAGTGTAACACGCCATGTTTGATTTGTAATACCTGACAATTAGATATTTACACATGATTTCGGCAATAATGCCCCTTATATATATAATTTTGTAATTTATTTACTTTTGATTAAAAATAATGTTTTGTGCGTTATTGTCAAGATGAAAGAATTCACATGATACTTAAAGTGATATGGAATGTCAAGCATTGAACCACTGTATTGTATTGTACTCGTTTTTTTTATGTATGTTATAATAGTACAACGTTTATTACTATAGGAAGAAGCCAAGTCGGAGTAACTCTGTGACAAGTTTTGATAGAATCCGTCCGGGAACTGCTGAAAGCGCATCTACAATAAATGGTCACCTCGGAGACATTCATGTAGAATGTATTATGTTGCCAGAAAATGCTAATATACCACTTCCATATACATGTGTGTCTCCACCGCCGCCCTATTCAATGGAAGAGACATGCATGCCAAAGAAAACATCATTTGATGTTACTTGTTTTCTACAGGGATCAGATTCAATAAAATCGTAAAACGGTTGTTTTGATCAATGCAAAAAAAATCCATTTTTCTGTGTACAATTATGATGCTTACATTTTAAGATTTTCAGTCTACGACCACGAAATTTAATCCAAGTGCATTTGTTTGCCATGTTCGTAAATTTTAGAAATGTTTATGCACACTATGCATATAATATACCAATATTAAATAAGAACATTGGACATGAATGAATAATAAGGTGGTAATCGCATGACACTTCATTCAAGTGAACATCATATATGGATAACATGCAGAGCGCAAGAACGTTACTTCTAGGTTGGTTTTCACCAATTAATGTCACTTGTTATGTCTGTGTAGCTCATTACAAAATGTATTTTAATCGAAGAGAAACAAATCGACTTAATTCGTGTTGATATGCAGTATGTGAGTTATTTCCCTTAACATTATACAGTTTTGTCACGGAAATTAAATTACAAAAATTCAGAAATACCATCCCATACAGAACAGCACACCCGTACGAGTATGTCCTGGTTCCTTTGTACGTTTCTTACACTTTTCGACATTACCATGTAAACGGAACCTAGTTAATCATTAATCTAGTTAATAACTCAACTAAATGATGACATTGGATGAAAATGATCTTACATTAGTGTCCATTTTATGCATATATAGAGGATCTTACATGAGTGATTGTGTATTGTTGATTTTAATATACGAGTTGGATGAATTGATAGGATATGAGACTCTGCCGAATATCCTATCTTTTTTATCCAAAGAGTTTATTAAAACCAATAATGCACAGTCACGAATGAAAGATTCTATTCATCACTTAACAAACCTGCGACGTGATAATTTCACTTTAATGTTGTCAATTTACCTTGTATACGGCGGCAATTTGTAAGAGAAATCATGACGTCGTTTTGATGTTTTCATGACGTCAGCTACGTTACGCGGCTGTAACGCGTTTGCCAGGCAAATAATGTGACACCTTAATCCAACTTTAACGTTACTTACATATATTTTATAAAGTAAAATTTCAAATAATGATAAATAATTAAGGTATCTGAACGTATCGTATGACATATCATGCCAACAACTGGGACCAAATGTTTTCATGTAAACAAACACAGTGATTCGGTCCTCATTTCCATCTGTCATACACTAGACTAAGTGTATTACGAGAAATAATTCATGTCTTTATTGCACTCCCAGAATCCATGTAATATGATAAATAGTACTCGTAGATATTAATTATATAATACAAGATATCAGTATGAACTTAATATATTTTATTTATTAATTCAGTATAAGTAGCGATAACAAAAAAGATTGCTTTTGTTTTCATAACAACCAACTAGTGTTGAACTGCATGACAAATATGTTTGCTGCATATAATTTACTTCTAGCTATATTTACTTTGAATGAATACTTACTTTGTTTTTAAACATGTGTATGCGTCATGTTTAACATTTTTAACTTACATGTCTACCTAAATATAGTAACACATTTGATATCAAACATTTTGTATTATGAAGTCTCTCGATTCATTATCGCATTTCGGCCCTCACACAGCAGGATAAAAGGCGATAATGATAATGGCCCTGCCGTTTGAAAACGGTGACGTCACCAACGTTAATACCGACGTCATCATAGACTCGACATGGTAAAATTACAAATTTTAACTGTCCATAACTTTTAAAATATGTGAGCGATTTCAATAAACTTACGACTCATTTTCTTATTTGTGTTCAATCCCACGATACAACTATCACAACCATTTTCTAAAAAAAACGTTTTTGATTATTTTCATCGTGCAACAAACTTTCATCGGTAGATTAAATACTCGCGGTAGGCTAGTCGAGAGGATTCTATCAGTATGAACATTCTCAAGATCTTTATAGTTGTATAACATCAGTCCTGTCAAACACTCCATTGAAATTAGCTTATATTTAGGAAGACATGTAATAAAAAGGTAAATCCATGGCTGGGCAGTGCCTTTCTGTGATGATAGACCCGAAGTTCGATAATGGCCCTCGGGACATTATTATTCTCCGGGGCTATTATCGTAAGGCACTGCTCCGCCATGTATTAACCTGTACATATTGACCCTTGCAGTGTTGTTAGTCACAATCGTTACATTTATTTTATTTAGCTACATTTGCACTAACTGTATGCAAAGGCATTTACATTTACATTGGGTTACTTAGTATAATCATATATATGCAAATTAATACTGTACATTTACATTGATTTTATTCGTATGCATATGTTATAACCTATATTTTTCTACTACTATTTTGCTTTAGGAAAGTCACTGAACGAGAAAGTCGGAATTCTGCTGATATTTGTTATTTTAATATTTCCTTTGTATCTTCGTATCCCGTATTGTCAAACAGTAAGTTCTTTATTGGAAAATCATATTAACAAGTTACCCATGTCTATATGTTGGAATCACCAAACATTAATCATAGAAGTACACACTATCTAATACAAATGTTCAAATGGATAGTCCAGTTTTCCCTGACTCACGGATAACAGCTGTATTTCAAGTCTAAATACTAAATCCTCCCTCAATCATACACTTCCAAAGAATTGTGCATTCCATAGCGGTTACCATGGTAACCTGGACAATATAAACGCCTAAGTAATATCTTATCCAATTTATCTATACTTAAACTAATACCCCTCTGTAAACGGCTATCGTTTCCAACTTCTTTTATGACATAATTTTGCATTACAATCTACTTGTTGAACATATATAGACAACGTCCTATCAAACATACTTATAACATAAAATTCGATTTCAAAAGTTATCCTAACGGCTATTCACACCTGCATTAAATATAGTCAACATTTTAAAAGCATATCCAAGTTTCATCCCCTGTGATTGTACATGTATCAGTGTTAGTCCTTTAAGTTCACACATGTTGGATACAGCTCTCGAACATTTCACCGTGGTAGCCTTTTGTTTAGCAGTTAGCACGTGCAGAACCCAACGAGCACATACCTTCATTTTGAAACACTGACTGAATAGTACAAAAATAAACATCTAATTCTAAATATATTTCTTGTATAAAAAAAGAGCATGACGACAGTGCATGAGCACACCCGGAAATTATATTGATTTTATTGTTATTCTTTTGTATATTTTGTATTTGATATAAAAACCACACTTTAGAAAAAGGTATCCACTGTAAACTAACATTATGCCTTTTAACCTGATATGTCGGTTTTAGAACTTATCCGAGCTTTCATTGATAGTAAGACTGACCAAGTTTGATAAAGATCTGAAGAAAAATGAAAGTAATTGAGGGTTGGAAAGGCAACATACAGCATTTTCAATTAACCAAGGACCATAACTATGAATTATCAGATATTGACTCCTTTAAACTTGCCTGATTGTGTATTGATATTATTTAAAACTCTGGCCAAGTTTGGTAAATATCAGATCTAAAATGAAAGTGCAGACAAGGTCAAATATATAATTCCTTTCTTAAATCCACCAATCTAACTACTTTTTTCTTTTCTTTTTTTACTTTTTCTTTTTCGATATAGGTAATGTTTGGATCTACCCGCGCTTTCATTGATCTTAGTAACTGTATATAACACCCCAAATATGTACAGATTTTGATTCAACTGTTTGCAAATGTCCTTCGTATAATTAACATTAATTGTGTTTGTCAGAAGAACCTGTACTATTTTAATAAAGTTTATAATTAAAGCATGTTTGTTATTTTGTTATATGTTTGTGTTGTGTTCGTGTTGTTTTTGCGTGTTTTGTTGTTTTCCTTTCGAAGCACTATTTATTTGAGTATATGTATCATCATTAGTTTCATGCTGTCACAACAACATTGATCACTATATTAATAATGTCAACCAAAAAGGATACAAGCAGATAAAAACAATCGAACGGAGAATTTTTCATACACATCAGACAGTCAAACAAGCCAAGCATTCAAAACGAACACCAGTCACGTGGATACAAATAAGCAAATTATGCGACGCCATACATATATACAAGCGTTGACAACGCTCAGTTGCCAAAGTTGCACAAAGGCCCACTGGTGGGTAAAAGCAGTGTATGGTATCACCAGGACAAATATAGGACTAATGATTTTTATGATCAAACAGGTCCATGGTAATTGTTATAAATAACTATAGCAGTATAATTATAACATTAATATATCGGATTAAATTTCTATTTATGCAAAATTACTAACTTTGAAAATAAATTGTCATTTGTCCGTTTACATTGTTTACACGTTATTATTTGCAATTTGTTCGACGATGTTGATTTGCTATCATTAAAAGAATTAATTAAACATATTTCTTGAATTCATAATGCAAATATATTCACTGGAAGTTTGCTCTCTTAAAAGAAATTAAAGGATATTTTATCATATGCAAAGCCTTCATCATAAATGAATCCATTGATAAAAAACTAGAATACCTTGATTATCTCTTATTATACATATTCAGTATTTACACATGTTACAGGCACACTAGCCACAAGTACGGAATATATTGTTTCAGGCAACATTTGACTTAATGATTGTTTTGCAGCTGAATATGAGCATACTTATAGGCGTAATTAATCAAGCACGGAAGTTATTGTTATATAAGTATTTCCAAGCGCTCGCCTCCGTAAGTAGGGACAATGTCAATTACCCGACCACACGACTATAGCCATGAACATATTACCTATTGGCATTGTATACTACCATAGACGTGCTTTGTTACGTGGTCCAAAGAGCCCGTGCTTACAATGGCAATGCTTTAGTTGAACGATAGTGAAATGGACACAAAATGAGTATGAAATGGGAAATTTAGAAAACGATGAACACGATTAATATAAAAGATATTGTCTCGGTTTGATTGAAACTGTTTATGAACGGTAGTGAAATATGATTGTTACCGTTCACGCCCTCTAGCTCCGGATTGAGTAGAAATCAATAATTATTTCAAATGTCAATAGTACGACAAGTTGAGCCATACCGAAGATGGTATGCATTTGACAGTACGAATGAAGTCGGTGAATTCAAAATAGTGATAAAGATGTTTGAAATCATAGTGAACATATATATATACTGGGATCGTTTTAATTTTAGAACTGTTTACGCTGAAAATTAACGTTATTGTGCCCTTAATATAAAGCTTAAAATGTAATACGATTATTTTAGTTCTGAGGTTCCGTTTCATATTATCATTTGTTTGAACTATGTTTATTCAGAATGCCTCATTACACATTTAGTCTTTAATATAAAGGTAGCCACTGACATTATATTATGCACATACATTGTTGCAAATTAGAATAATTCAAAAGTATTATAAATAGTTATATTAGTATTTTTTTAACCGAATGTCTGTGGATGTATTAGGAATATATTCCTTAATACGTTGTACATCATATATATTACAATGTATATTCTTTAGCACGATGTTAACTTTCGTATGACACTCCGTTATTAGGAATCGTACGTCTTTGATAATGGATATAATGGACAAGTGATACAATGGTCAACTGCATAAGTCCAGTATATTTGCCCTGTTCAGTAAATTACAATTTCATCAAGGCTTGTTCTTTGGAATATCTTTGCAATACTAGTTTATGCATATTAAATCATGGAACTGAGAGTTTTTGGATGATGTCGTTCTGCGCATGCTTAACTTCTTGATTAATTTTCGCATCACCTTTCATTATCGTCGTGTGTATAGTTTAAGATACTCCGAGGACATGAATATGATGTACTCGTAGATTAAAACTGATACATTAATCGCCTACATATTACAGTAGGATAAAATTTAGTGGGAAATAGGCAAGCAAGCTTATGCTATGTAATACATACTGAAAATTGGATCCTTCGCAAGCAACGAAAACAAACAACAGGATCAAGCAACGTTATTATACTTTGAAGTAAACATGGTTGGATGATCCTAAATGAAAGACAATACTTATCTCAGCCTTCTGAATACAGCTTATGTTATGCGTTCTCCTTTACCAATTTGAAACCTAAATCATGCGTACAGGTATATCAGACTATGGAATTAAGAAATTCTAGACGACAGCACAGCGAGGCTGGGCTAACAACCTGTAAACATCTTGTTTTTCTCAGTGTTTATCTAAGATGGGTTCGACTTGAACTTGAACAAAACAGTCATTCCCAACAATGGTTGTCTTGTTATTGCATGGCATGGTTCAAAATTAATAATACGTTTTCATTTAACTTAAGTAGAGACCATTTTTTTGTTTTCAATTACCTATATAGGACATCATATATATCATGGCACGATGCAGTAATAAATAGCATTAACATATAAACACATGTTAAGATATACTAGAGTAATTTCACTTTATACTGACAGTAAATTTAATCATGATTAGATTCAGAAGTTTAGAAGTATCATTATTTTTTTAAACAAATCAACAAATAGCATAACAAAATGGTTAACACATTAACTGTCTAAATAAGCGCAATTTAAGTTTACGTTATTTGAATCATTTAATCGGTGTTTTAAAAAAAAAAGTTATTTTGAAGCAGTTGTGTTCTTTCCCACATATTGATGTTGTTGTCGTTTTGCACGGAAATCAGCATTGTAGCGCTAAAAAAGTAATTCCTGCCTTTTTCTATGTTAAAAAACATGGCCGCCAATGGTCAAAAGTTTTAGTTCATTTTGGGCAGTACCATGGGGATTATTTTAGTACCAGTCTGGAATCAATGCTTCTTGCGGTTCTAGTGGAGAAGCGATAACGAACTTTCCTTTTTTTAGCCGTAGTGGCCATCTTTGAATTTGTCGGAATCTTAATTTATTTTAAACAACTATTTAGAAGGAGAACAATTAATGTGAGAGCCACACGTTGATCCATCATCGGAGAGGAGAAGAAAAGATAACTCGTCGAATGACATTTTCTCTTCTCAAAGCTGTACTTCACTGTTCTATAGTGTATTGGTTAGAAGTCGGTTACAATAAAGCATTAAATATGTAGTGTAAGAAATAAGTTAGATAAGTCCAGTTATCACGCACAGAATGATGAAACACTTTCTCTTTCTGCTTTTAAGGTATCGTAACGTTAATACAGAAAAAAGTGTTCCAGAGTTATGGTCGGATGGTCCTTTATTTTTATCGCTGGACTGTATGATAAATTTCACCATAAACTAAATGAGCACATTCGGTGTTTATCCCAGCCAATTAATAAGCAAAAAGTGTCCCGTTTGTTGCGGTTGAAAATGACGAAATCGCAACGTTTCAATGACGTCATCAGCCGAGCTGACGGGGAATATAGAAACAAATGCATGTTATCATATTGTAATCTAAAGCCATTCTCGACAATATAATTATATTAAGATGCTTACTATTCTTCGATGGTTAACTTATTTCATTTACAAATTAAATATCATCAACTGCCGAACGCAGACGGAAACCGGCTGACGAAGACAGACGAAAACGACGTTTTTTTCTTCTGGAAAATCCGCCAAATTTGGCGATGTTTAGATTGTTGACGTCATGAACGTAAACATTTAGAGACGTCGCGTATTAGAAATGAAATAGAGGCACGTTACGGGAAAATTGGTAGAATACAAAAAGAAAACGTGTTTAAATTTGTGTATGTATGTGTTTTTTTCTTCAATATAAGTAGAACCAACTTTGAAGTATGACAAATTCGTTATTTGGATTCTGACATTCTGCCTAGAAATTACATTTTACCTCACCTGACGTCTTAGGTGAATATAATTTCCAGGCAGGGAATGTGAGCCCATGTCCTTGTCAAGAATACAAATAACTAATCAGGAGCGTAGCACGGCCTGTTTTCAACATACTCCGAATAAGCGCCCGAGTGGAGAAGGGTTTGGGAGTAGGTGTCCCCGTTCAATTTCTTTTAATCTTTGGACTAAAACGGTGCTCGTACACGTACAAGCGATATTTGTTAGGAGTATAGACAGAGGTAAAATGTCATCTTATTCCACCCTCACACAAACCCCTCCTCACCCCCCCCCCCCCCCCCACCACCCCCCCCCCCCCCCCACACCCCACTTCTGATTTTTATTGCATTTTTTTTCAACTTTAAAGATTGCTTTAAACATTTTTAATATTATTATTTTACTCCAAGTTAGATCAACTCTCGGGAGTAAGGCAGTATGCCCGTGCTTATAATGTTTGTCAAGTCCTTTGTGCTGTGATTTGGGTGTATCGCGCCCCGTTCCCCCTCCCACAACAATATATTCCCCGTGAAACATGTCACAAAAACTTTATAGCGCATATCCGGAAGCAACTTTTGTCTGTTCACAAATTCGAAAAAAAATAAAAAGGTAAATGATATAAAATACTTTTTTATCAGGTCACTTGCGGTTTGTGTGTATGGGGATTGGGACGGTGCCGGGGGTTCAGGGTGTCGCCCCGACAGTATGTTCTTTGTGAAACATTCACAATAGCTTTTAACACAAGCTCTGGAAAAGCAATCTTTTTCAAGCATTATGTCATTCACACGTGTAAACAATATATATACATGTATATATCATCATAGCTAGGCGCCCGGCCATAGCTCGTCTTTCCTTGGTTGTTCGCAAGTATTTCTCCCTATATATAATTCTGCTTTGTGAACGTGAATCTCCTAGATTCCGAATTTCGAAAGTTGCCGTTGTGAGTTCAAATTATCTCCCTTTAATGTATACCATTTACTGAATTCAAAGTATCCTAGTGATCCAGCACCTTTCATTGTAACTGTCTTAATAAAGCGTGTGTGTGGTTGAATCATTACATGTGATCCCACTCAGATGAGACACAATTTTACGTATGTATGCGTGTATATGTTAATTGTGCCTTCAGACGAGTATCTTATGATGTAAAGATACAATATATCAGCGTGTGTTGCAGCTATCCAGTTTAGGAAGTGAATGCATACGTTTGATGTCTGTGTCTCTCATCATAGCTAGGCGCCCTGTTCGTCAGAAGGTTGTGTGTCCTTGATTGTTCGCAAATACACCCTATATATATATATATATATATTATTATTAATTAAATGACATATTTGAAAGTTTACAAAACATACCAAACTTGTTTAAGATCATTCCTTGAACTATTTGAAGTAATAGTTAGTAACATCAAAGGTGGGGATCTATATAAACGCCCACCGTATAAAGTACATAAACGTAGCAAATACATGTGGTTTAGCAAGAGTCCCTGTACTTAACATAGCAAACGCATGTAACGTTTAACAATTCAAGTAAAAAGTGAAATATAAGAGAAAAATGTGTGTAAGGGTGGACAGGTGGGAAATTAATAAAACACTAGACCAAGTAACTATCCATCATAAGACATATGATGATTACCGTAAAAATCGGATATATGAAGAATATCCGCCAAAATGTACGGTTTGGAAAATTCCTTTGTGTTATATTTTTCTACAAACTGACACGAGGCTGTGTGTAAATCGTGAGGACGTCACGGCATAACAAACACCTGCCTCACTGTAAAATTGACACGGCATAACATACACACATATTTCTACCTATAAAAACATTGTTTAACATAAGTTCTAAATTAAGTAAGCAAGTTGTCATAAAAGCATTTATTTCAAATAAATGTATATTTATGCCAACCTTACTATCACACTATTTATATTACCCTACACTCACCAAGTTGCGCTCTGTTTGATGTAGCTTAATTAAATTGGAAAGAAATAACAACATAATAGGATATGAAATTGAAACGGCCATTTATTAATTAAATGACATATTTGAAAGTTTTCAAAACATAACAAACATGTTTAAGATCATTCCTTGAACTATTTGAAGTAATAGTTAGTAACATCAAAGGTGGTGATATATATAAACGACACATATTGATGCAAAATCTATGTCCATTTATCTGTAAGTAGATATGCAAGCAATAACCCTCATCCGCAACAGTGATTGTAAGTAAGTAGTAAAGAAAAGTTTACATATACAGGATGTATACCCACATGACTGGGTATAATTAATAATTAAAACACTTTTGACTAGAGGTAAAGAACGTGACTAGTATAATAATTGTAATTACCAAAAGTATTTGACACAACTAGTATAGCAAATGTATGAATCACGCTTATTTGACTAGAATAAATGAGCATAATGGGATTTGTTTTATTAAGGAACAAATACTAGTTATTTCAGGGCAGAGAATCCTTCAGTCTTGACACTATCATAGACGTGTGTTTCTAACGCATCCGCCTTTTATCCATGACAGCCATTTTTCTACAGATCGGCCTGTTTTTTGTTCCTAAAAATCACGGTATTTAAATGCTATTTCGAACCCAATGTTTGTTAATACGCATCACATACTATTGTTGAATGTTTTTTACATGTCGGTGTCCCCCGCCTGTGTTGGAAATGGCCGTATTTGTGTTACGATGGTTACAGATAGGAACTTACTTCGGTTTTCGCGATGGGCACATCGATTTCTTTTTACATCATTCATCCAACGGATGCTTTGATCTGTTGTATATTCGCGGTGTGTGGCATACACACTAAATTAGATAAGACTAATACATAATTATTCGAATAAGAAATAACTAAAATAACGTTGTATATGTATTTGTAAACTACTAAATGTGTTTGTTTTATCGTTGATAAAGCGGCCAGGACATGCTGGATGGTGGATGACCTTGCCAAAGCGGTGATGGAACTTAGTTGTAGTCATAGAAAAATATAATTATAGTAACATATATGTGTAAATACTGTACGACAGGTAGGTATTTGAGTAAGAACTTGAGGTATTTATTTATATAGGGCAGCATTGCAGGCACAAGGTTATCGGGTCAAAGTGACGCAATAGTGTCAATCGAAAGTGTTGATGTCGATTTATGGTGACATAGCCTAACATAGTTCTAAAAAAAGAAAAGAAAAAAAAAGGTAGAACGGTACACTGTAATGTTATTGCATATTTAAATTTATTGAATCTCACGAGTGTAAAGGGTTCATACTGAATAAAAAAAAAAAAAAAAAAAAAAAAAAAAAAAGATATTAAAAAAATTTAAATAAATAAATAATAATAATAAACCTTATCATGTCTTGGTGGAATAGCATTATTAAACATTTGCCACTCGTTTCAGACTATGCCAAAAAGGGTATCAAAAAGTCCTTATGCTCGGGAGAGAGCGACAAAAGACACGCAAGGCAGACAGAGTGGATCTGACGATAATGGTACTAACGGCACTCCAGCACCGGAAACCCCAGTGGTATCGAAGGAGCTGATCCAGGAGGTGGTTAGGCTGGATGTGCCACAGATATTGGCGACTGTCCAGAATCCCAAGTCTGCTGAGGTGGTGACTCTTGGAGATGGCGCCGGGATAGAGATAATGGGTAATACTATAGATATAGATATACCTGATCAGATAAGGAGTATTGGGGATGGGTTAGGGGCTAACATCGGATCAAGCTTGAAGCAAAAAACTTTGAATTGGGAGTTCATTGACTTGGGTTTGCTCCTTGCCAAGCCCATGTCCCTGGGAGACTCGAACAAGCATGTCTCGGTTGTAGACGGGCAGCTTGTGTTGCAACCTAGGTCTGTAGTGCCAAAATTGTCGGACATAAATCAATGGACTGATGCATTTTTGATTTATATTAGTATTTTCACAGCTATTCACCCAGAGGCTACTCAAGGGCTGTTAAAATATTTAAGTACAATTCGTTTAGGAGCCAGCCGTTTTGGGGGTTTGGGTTGGAAACTATATGATGAACAGTTTAGGCTGAAGAAAGCGCGCGAGTCCTCCACTTCCTGGGCAGTTGTTGACCAGGAACTCTGGCTTTTATATATGTACTACACTCCTGCGGAATCATCGCAAGGATTGCTGAAGCCTTCAAAGAAATGTTTCGATTACAATAACATCGGTTGGTTTAGCAAGAGTCCCTGTACTTACCTACATAAATGTATGCGTTGCTCCGAGAACCATCCATCAGTGCGATGCAACTCGAATTCGAATTATTCTGGTGCTATGTTCAATTTTAGGGCAGGAGGAGGAGCTCAACAGGGGTCACGATTCCCGTCCCCCGTTACAGGATACGCATTCCGTCCATCCTACAGAGCAAGTGTTCCAATTAGGGGTTCAACAAGGGGCCAGTCAAGATATTACAACCCACGGGCGAACACCGACACAAATTAAAGCATTGTGCAAATTATTGGAATCGTACCCAGATAAAAAAGTGGCTGGGGAGTTACGAGATGGGTTTTTAAATGGGTTTAGAGTACAGTATTTTGGGCCTAGACAGTTTGCAGACTGTGACAATCTATGCTCAGTTAAAACCAATGAAGATAAAGCATTAGAACTGGTTTTCAAAGAAGTAAATCTGGGTCGTATGGCAGGCCCGTTTCTTGTTAAACCCTTTCCAAATATTAGAATCTCACCAATCGGTTTGGTGCCTAAAAAAGACGGTAATTTTCGGTTAATACATCATTTATCGTATCCGAAGGGTTCAAGTGTCAATGACTTTATTGACCCAAATGTATGTATAGTTCAATATACATCCTTCGAACAAGCAGTTGAAATGATAAGGAATCTTGGTCCCGGGGCATTAATTGGGAAAATGGACATAAAATCTGCATTTAGATTGTTGCCAATCAGTTCCATAGATTTTGAGTTGTTGGGTTTCAAACTTGGTAGGCAATTTTTTTATGACATGTGTCTTCCAATGGGATGTTCCATTTCTTGCGCCCTTTTTGAAAAATGTGCAACCTTTTTGCAATGGGCAGTCAGACGACGGATGAATAAAGATAGTATTCTCCATTATTTAGATGATTTTTTATTTGGCGGTAAGAAGGAAACACATGTTTGCTCCCGCTTTATGTTAACATTCAGTGAATTATGCACGGAACTTGGGGTTCCCATTGCAAATGATAAAACAGTTGGTCCAACTCATACTTTAACTTTTTTAGGACTTGATATTGATTCTGTGGAAATGAAAATTAGGATCCCGAATGCGAAATTGATTGAACTATGGCAGTTATTAACAGTTGTACTGGGGAAAAAGAAAATCACGCTGAAATCTTTGCAATCTCTGACTGGCTCGTTAAATTTCTGTGCTCGTGCAATACCAGCTGCTCGTGCATTCTGTCGACGTTTTTATGATGCAATGTCATCTGCTTCCAAACCACATCATTTTATAAGAGTGTCAAACCCAATGAAGGAAGATATCAGATTATGGTTGATATTTCTTGATTGTTTTAATGGTTCCTGCTATTTTCCGGAGTCTGTTTGGACCAACAGTGTTGATATGCAGCTCTTTACTGACGCTGCAGGCAATGCTGACCTTGAGCCACATTGGAAATTTTTTCAGTGGCCAAAGGAGTGGTACAACACCGATATTATTAAGGATATTACCTTTCTCGAGTTGGTACCAATCATTCTGGCTTTTCATATTTGGGGTGGTCTATTTCAAGGTAAAAATATCCTATTGCATACTGATAATCCGGCTCTGGTATCTATTTTAAATAAAAAGACTTCTAAATCACACAGAGTGATGCATTTGGTCCGCCCACTTGTGTTGCAGACTATGTTATTCAACATACAGTGCAGGGCATTACACATTGTAGGAAAGTTTAATTCTAATGCTGATTCCATATCTCGTAAACAATGGGTTCGTTTTCAGCAACTGGCTCCCAGGGCGGAGCGGCAACCAACACCAGTTCCGGCATCTTTCCTTGCGATGCTATCAAGTCTCGAGCTGACCGGTTGTTAGACGCTTCAATGGCGGTCAATACTAGGGAAGCATATGAAACTGGAATTAGAGTTTTTAATGAGTTTAGGGTTAATTACAAATTGCAATCACCATGGCCACCAAGTATACAACAATTAATGGATTTTATAGCTCATCTATCTCTTAAAGGTTGTGCACCATCAACTGCTCGGTCATACCTTTCGGGCATTGGGTTCAAGTGTAAAATGTTACATGTCTGTGATGCAACACAAAATTGTGTTATAAAGAAAATGCTCTCGGGCATGGGGCGACTTGATAAAAGGGTGGATTCTAGACTTCCTATAACCCCCCAGTTGTTGGAAAGAATTTAAAAAATACTACCAATCATTTGTAAATCGACTTACGAAGCCTCTATGTTCTCCGCTATTTATGCGGTGGCATATTTTGTGTTTTTTCGAGTTGGCGAACTAGTGGCAGATACCAAACTAAATGCAATACACGCACTACCTTTAGCTAGCGTTAAATTTACCTCGCAGAATTCTGTACTTGAAATATATCTTCGGCATTCTAAGACAGATCAATTGGGTAGTGGCACAGTCATCTCCCTTCCGGCCATAGATTCTTCATTATGTCCGGTTAATCGTTTAAAGGCGTATTTAGAAGTTCGACCAAAGTGTCTATTTAGTCATTTTGGTGGATGTCCTGTTACCCGTTATCAAGTTTCTTCGCTGCTTAGAAAGGCTTTATTAGGCTTGGGGATTGATGCGGATAAGTACAAATCCCACTCACTACGCATTGGTATAGCCTCCAGAGCTTCTGCTTTTGGGATGTCGGATACTCGTATTAAGGAGTTGGGGCGTTGGGATTCAAACGCTTTAAAGTCATATATTCGAGTTCCAACTGACCAGTTAAAATGTTAAATCTGTAATACATTCTGAACCTCAGTTTAAGTTTTACAGATACAAGCACTCGGGTGTGGATTGTTGGCTCCTCATTAATCAAGTGGGCCTTTACCTTTGCCAGGCAGTCGACAGTGGAAGGGGCCAGCCTAGGTTTAAGTAAATATCGGGCTAGTGTATGGTGGCATGGTACGGGTGGTCTGCGTTGGCACCAGGTAAAAAGGACTATACAGTTTTTGTTGACAATTGAAGACCCGCATCATATGCTTGTTTACGTTGTGGCGGCAATGATGTAGGTCAGATCGAGAGTGCCTGCTTGAGACAGGACATCGTCGAAACTTTACATTATCTCAAAGACCTGATTCCCGGAGTATCCATTGTGTGGTCGCAAATCCTTCCTCGCTTGACTTGGAGAGAAGAGAACTCGCACAAAGCATTAGACCGGGTGAGAGTTCGATTAAATAGCAAAGCTGCTACAGAAGTGCTGCGATTGGGTGGGGGTTACATTAGGTACCCAGAAATACAGGAGGGAAACCAAAATCTGTATCGGGATGACGTACATTTATCTGACCAAGGCAACGCCCTTTTTGTGAATGGGTTGCGACAAGGAATTGAATGTTTTATCAATTCAAATAGTAGAATTTACCCATTTAACTCTTAAGCTGGCCTATGGTGTTTCAAACGGTTGAACATTTTTTAGTTACCCAGTTGGGGGTGTTAGCTCACTGCGGCGTTTATTTCCTCTTTGGAGGTTTTTTTGTGAGCTTTTGTAGCTTTTGTATATTCCTCTTTGGAGGTTTTTTGTTGAGCTTTTGTAGCTTTTTTATATGACATGACACAATCGCTTCATTGGTTGAATTACGTCTGTCATACCTCTTTGGAGGTATCTAAGCTGTCTTCCGCTTCCCCCATGTGTGGCGGTGCCACGCGGTGTGTGGCATACACACACCGCATGGCATGTGGCGGTATTTCGCGGTCACAGCATAGTGTAGTTATTTTCTATGCAAGAAGTTTTTAATTTAAGACTTGTCTTTGTGAACATCTGTTCCCAGGGTTTACACTGTACAGTTTTTAATTTAAGATTTGTCTTTGTGAACATCTGTTCCCAGGGTTTACACTGAACTTATTTTGGACTATGAACATTGTATTTATGTGAAATGTTCCAAGTTGATTAACTACACAATTTTATTTTACACTATATACTGTTGAAGCCATGGCCAGCTTATTCCAATATTAAAATATAAACTATTCACATCTTGTTTCTTTTGTAATCCATCTTAAATAATGGGATTTGTTCTATTAAGGAACAAATACTAGTTATTTCAGGGGAGAGAATCCTTCAACTTTGACATTATCATAGACGTGTGTTTCTAACGCATCCGCCTTTTATCCATTACAGCCATTTTTCTACAGATCGGCCTGTTTTTTGTTCCTAAAAATCACGGTATTTAAATGCTATTTCGAAACTAACCCGCCCACCCTCACCAGTTTTAGTGCTTATATGATTGTACTTGGTACCAGTGTCTTTGGCTTGTTATGTATATATTTCAGTAAGTGCCTGAAGAGGTGCGATGCCTGGTGGTCTGTCGTTTTTGTCATGGCTTCATCCGGATCTCGTATGCAGTAGTCCACACTTGTGCCATCTTTGGGATACAGCTACGAGAAGTTTTCAACTACTATTGTCGTCATTGCAAGACGTGGTATTGGAACGCGAAGAACTTTATACTATTCCATGAACTGTTTATTCGGTGAACTGTGTAATGGCGGTATTTCGCGGTCACAGCATAGTGTAGTTAAAATATTCTAAGAACTTTGTTATTTTCTATACAAGAAGTTTTTAGTTATAGACTTGTCTTTGTGGACATCTGTTCCCAGGGTTTACACTGTACAGTTTTTAATTTAAGATTTGTCTTTGTGAACATCTGTTCCCAGGGTTTACACTGAACTTATTTTGGACTATGAACATTGTATTTATGTGAAATGTTCCAATTTGATTAACTACAAAATTTTATTTTACACTATATACTGTTGAAGCCATGGCCAGCTTATTCCAATATTAAAATATAAACTATTCACATCTTGTTTCTTTTGTAATCCATCTTAAATAACTCTAAATAACATAGTAATAAACAGTAGTTGACTGAATTGAAATTAGCATGGCTAGAAACTCGGAAAGTACAAAGCGACTCAAAACTGAAGATTTGTCCAAATGTAAAGTGCAAAATAAACATAGCACGCCTAAAGTGGAAATAGTGACTGCATGGTATAGAGTTAGCAGTGTTTCTTTGTACTTTCAATAATTTCTCATCCAGATGAAATAATATACCGAGTACACAGTACCGTAATACGACATGACAGTATAAATACATTAGATAAACTTCTCCAGAAGCCCCTGACTCCATGGGTTATTGATCTAATGTTTACATATAAATTAAAAAAACACACAATGTACAATAGAAACTCACTTCCGTAAGTAAATGAAAACAGGTAGATGCCTGAAGTGTACAGTCATATGAATTGAATATCACGTCCATGGTTAATATGAAAGTGAAGACCAGAATGGATTCACCAAAGCGCAACTGCAAGTAACCTTCAGAGGCCCCTGTCCCCAAGATGTAATCCACTTACAGTTACACGTACACACACGCACCTGTCACATTCATATACCAGTCAAGTCGAAATAGTTATGAATCATTTATAACGCAATCACAGTCCCTAAAGTTTCATAACTTTAATTCTTATATATTTCTTGAACGCATTGGAAGACCATCTACCCATACATCACATTACAGACAATCACATATACAATACACATATACCGAGCAACTAAAATATCGGGGGAAACACACTAATGCGAAATACATAAGTCTGACCTGGATCTTTTGATCCGATAGTCCTTATGAGGCAGCTGTTGTTGCTGCTCCAATCCGGAAACTTTGACCTTAATAAAATTGATTATTGCAGCCTGCCCAATTTAAGGATAAATGTAAGTTGTTGGTAAAAAATGCTCTAGAGACAGGTGTTCCATCTCCTCCGGTATTTCCATGACCACTGGGTTCTGGAATTGGCATAGTTGAAGGTAATCCTGAATCTGAGTGGATATGGAATGGATATACCAATGACCTGAACGTCAGCGTAACATACACGAATCTCAAGTACTGAATAGTCTACTGCACAGGGTGAACTACTGTGTGACTATATCTCAAACCAAAATAAATGAAGAAATTATAGAGAAGCATATACTTAGTCACAAGTAAATGGCTAGGACATTATGATGTAGATATATAGACAATCACATATACTTTGCACATATTCCGAGCAACTAAATTATCGGGGGAAACGCACTAATGCGAAATACATAAGTCTGAGATAACACTTCACTTATTAGTTAGAAGTGGATAATTTTAACCGTTTTTCCGCAAAAAAGATGGCTCCCCTGACTGATCTGAAATAGTGACGCATGCCAATAGGTTCCTTGATGTGTACACCCTCAAAATGAATAAATTATGCGAGGAAACGAGAAGAGAAGTTTTCTCCCAGAGTGAAACCAGAAGTTTATACAATTACTGATTTGCAGAGCTTCCTGTAACAGCGAATTGGTCAAGGCAACACAGTCGTTATAAAATCTGTCACATCTGCAGCGTGGAAGGATTTCTGAAATTAAAAACAATTTCCGATCCCTCTTCAATGCATTTCTTTGCAAAGTGCAGACAGATGTCACTAATGTCTCTGGAGATACAACTGGACTACAGAGGTCATTGTTACCAATATCTAAAGAAACTATTTTGGAATGAAAGACCGATATACTATCAAGTTTATTCCACACGCTCTTATGGAGATGTTGGTCGGAGATCACAGTACCCCCAATTCCCAGCCAGTGTACCTTTAACCTAACATTCAAATTAAGTTTTTGTAACCCCAGTGGTGTAGTACAATTAGATAAACGTCGATTGAAAGAATGCCTATTAATAACACATTCATGTTCAACACACTGGGTCAGATGGCTAACACAGTGCGAACTGCTGTGCTATAATTAGGCGCGGGAAACCGCTGTCTGAGACAAATCTAAAATTAGACCAATTGTGAAAAATTATTAAAATGTGCTAATAAGTCTACAGAAAGTGTAGATATGATAAAAAGGTATACTGGTATCCCCAATTAGAACGAATTTATTCAGACGCCCTAATTTGTACCTTAGTGTTACCACACTGTTTTAATAATATACTGCTAATACTGTACACAAGCTCGTATACTTCGGCATACTTCGCATGAAGTAGAACCAGTTAATACCTTCAATCGAACACGATGTAAGGCGTAATATGCAACTAGTTGAAGAATGAAATAGATGAACAATAATGCAGTATAGAGTAAAAAAGCAGGAAGAAAAACGGTTGACAGACCTGACCATCGCGCAGAAAAATGGCTCCAGTCAGTGGTATGATGCCCATCTTGCAGCGTCTGAACCACGCCTTTGGGAACCGCTGGCAAAAGTGATGTAACCACCTCCATAAGACAAGGAGTGGCACTAGGAGGGGTGGCACTAGGAGGTCTGGATTCCGTGCCTAGAGCCTTTGACGGGTTCCTTCTCTTCCTGGGTGGCTGTCTTGACTTGATTGAAATAGTTATAAACATAGATAGACAGCAGTCATTAGACACGAAGGACCCTGGTGTGAACTGGCAACCGTGATAAAATACGTATTTTTCATTTGAATAAAGCCATAAATGCTAAGTTGTAGCATGTTCTATATAGACAATCATATTCCTATTAATAACGGTATTAATGTGTAGAAACGCGTATCACAGTGTGATAAAATACACAGTACCTTTAAAACTGTTATGTATAACGCTTATGAAAATCGTGATAAAATACATATGCATGGTTTGATATTAAATTGTTTCAGCAACTTGTCAAGTAACTTACACAATTTACTTGTCCCCAGTCAAATTTACTTGTCCCCGCACTTCACGTAAAAGTGATACAAAAAACAAGATCAATCATGAAAGTGACATTGCATTCCCTCAGTTGCATTCCACCAATGAAAACAACATGTTGTTTATTTGTCATTTACACATTAATGTGCTCACCAATGTTTTGACACTTTTTCAGTCACAAGTTTTAAAGATGTAAAATTCATTTCTTGTTATACAATTTAGTTGTCTGTAGGACAGGTCACTTGGGACAATTAACTTGTCCCCAGTAGAATCTACATGACACAGGACAAGGGGACAACAGTTAATATCAAACCCTGATAGGCAAGTATGTGACTATTAATAACGGTATTGAAAGTGTATAAAACGCTTATCACAGTATGATGAAATACACAGTACCTATAAAACTGTTATGTATAACGCTTATCACAATCTTGATAAAATACACATGTTTCAATTAAATAAAACCATAAATGCTAAGTTGTAGCTTGTATGTATAGGCAAGTATGTGACTATTAATAACGGTATTGAAAGTGTATAAAACGCTTCTCGCAGTGTGATAAAATACACAGTACCTTTAAAACTGTTATGTATAACGCTTATCACAATCGTGATAAAATACATATGTTTCAGTTGAAGAAAACCATCAATGCTAAGTTGTAGCTTTTATGTATAGGCAGGTATGTGACTATTAATAACGGTATTGAAAGTGTATGAAACGTTAATCACAGTGTGATGAAATACACAGTACCTTTAAAACTGTTATGTATAACGCTTATCACAATCGTGATAAAAGACATATGTTTCAGTTGCATAAAACCATGAATGCTAAGTTGTAGCTTTTATGTATAGGCAAGTATGTGACTATTAATAACGGTATTGAAAGTGTATAAAACGCTTATCACAGTGTGATAAAATACACAGAAACTGCCTATATGACCCTTGCTAATTAAGTAATTATATATTTATCTTGCCGAATGGCTAATAAGCTGGTTCCCTGATTACGGTATCCAACAATGTACCATTTCGTTCTACGAGGAGGGTATGAGGGTACCAGTCATATGGAAAATAGGACGTAATCAATTTTAAAATGTCAAATGAATACCAAATGAAACCAAACTCCTCAATTACAACAATATGTTAAAAATTATGACTTGTTTGAATTGGCATTATTATGTAGATTTAGCGACTGGTCTTGGATTTTAAGTAAACGTTCATTTTATTGTCATATGTTTGTATCGAATTTGGATTAAAAAAATCAATTATATTGATAATAACCGGTGTATGGTGGGTGACATGATAATCGGCTACCGTGTAAAAGTAAAACTTTTAACAGGCATTACAATAGTTATATACTTATACATCACAAATAATGCAAATACATTTTGATATTGCATCTCTCTTTTTTCTGATTTAATTAAGTATGCATTAAGTATGCTTTAAATATAAAACAAAGAACTAGATTTATCTACATGTAGAACAATATATGGCACTGCCCCTGGGGGATTAGCTGAGGTCATTTTAGACCATATTATGTTTAGCTCTTGTGCGCTTATTTCGTATTGTCTTGTTTTTGCTGCTGGATATAATATGTCCTTTATTTTAAACAATGATAATAAGTAAATGGCTGAGCTCGCTTAAAGGTTTTACCTTAGTTCATATTATATGAGTGAATGATAGGATTAAAATAACATGGCATATGTTTGTCTTTTCTGCAATGACAATCCGTTTAGTTAGTCTAAATACAATACAATTAAACATTGGCTAATCCTTATATTCATAGCTGAGATCGGAGTGTCCGCAAATATGTTAATGTGTTTATTTACGACCAACAGTAAATCAATGCGTAATTCTTGCAAACATTATTAAATTGTTCATCAACTAACGTCAAGAAGAAATACTCTTATTTACTTTTATTTCAAAATATATAAGTGTTGAGACACTTGTATGTTATGAATTAATAGTACTACAGCTACATGTGCTATGGCGGAGGAATACCAAACATAGTTGTAAAACATCACTGTGTATGGCGGAAGAATCTGCTGACCTAATGCTTAGTTGATTATCATATACTTACTGCACCAAGTCAATAGATACTCCTACGATTTTGCATAACAACTGCACTATAAAACGGAAAACTACAAGTTTGTTGGGAATTGCTGCGCCTTTATTCAATCGCAAATCGTGTTATCAGTTTTACTTATATTAGACAGAAAACAAATGTTTCATAATTGTGCGTTTTGTAAATATACGTGATAGTTAATGTAGTTGCTTTCGGATATTGAGCAATATACTAGGACACATTTTTCGAATTTATTAGTTGACTCAAGGAAATTGCTATTATGACACTGTTTCATTTTCTTTAAGCTTGCATTAGGTTAAAGCTGATATATAAACCACTGGTGGGTAAAAGCAGTGTATGTTATCACCAGGATAAATATAGGACTATTGATTTTTATGATCAAACAGGTCCATGGTTATTGTTATAAATAACTATAGCAGTATTATCATAACATTAATATATCGGATTAAATTTCTATTTATGCAAAATTACTAACTTTGAAAATAAATTGTTATTTGTCCGTTTACATTGTTTACACGTGATTATTTGCAATTTGTTCGACGATGTTGATTTGCTATCATTAAAAGAATTAATTATACATATTTCTTGAATTCATAATGCAAATATATTCACTGGAAGTTTGCTCTCTTAAAATAAATTAAAGGATATTTTATCATATGCAAAGCCTTCATCATAAATGAATCCATTGATAAAAAAAACTAGAATACCTTGATTATCTCTTATTATACATATTCAGTATTTACAGGCACACTAGCCACAAGTACGGAATATATTGTTTCAGGCAACATTTGACTTAAAGCAGAAATTGGTCTTAAATCAACAAATCCGCTTTTGATATGTTTTTAAGTATAAAATATCATTATAAATACGATTTGTACTATGCCATTGATGTATGTCCAGTGAAAATATGTTTTTAAAGATAAAAATCGAACAGGCGAACAGGCATTGCTAAAATATCGAAAAAAATCTAAGGGGAAAAACTCTTGCGCGAATTACCGGAAGTGACGTCATTGGGAACAAACTATTTTTTGTTTACATTGGGACTGAACGCAAAACGGTATACCTTGAGTGAAAATGTGAGAATTAAGCGATCATGATACTGAGTCAGAGGAAATGCCCTTGATAAGACGGTTACACAATGTGCAACCTTACGATTTTGAGGCAGAATACGTGTTTGAGGACGAAAATACATCGGATTCATCAACTGATGATGAAGTCGAACGAGGTGCAGGTGCAAATGGAGAGCTAGTAAAGAATATCGTGTCATGTCATTCGTTACGTTAGCGGTTCATTACACTATTCACTAATCTAACAAAATAATGTATTTATACACTGACAGCAACAACAAATAAAAAACAACGTAAACATTGTTTTCATCGAAATCTGACAGTATATCACCCGCAACACTGTTTGTACATACACAATAACCGCGAAATGTAGTATATTCCGAATGAATGGACCTGGTCTAAATACGAGCGTAAGATGTTTTTGCCGATAAGTAGACATGGAACAAATATATTTATTAGATATTATCCATAATTGATAAAAAAAAATGAATAAAAACAATAATAAATGAAACAGCATATAATTTATTTCGGCACCATAATTTCTATAGTATTAAATATTTGCCATACGTCGCCATCAACACCAAACACTGTAGGAGCGGTGTTTGCAATATGACACGCTCTCTAGTCTCCACTGCCCCCAAATATCAATACAGACTCATCAAATACTGCGGTGCACTATTGAAGTACAGCCTACATATTATTAGCGCCGTCAACTCTTCATTGATTCACGCATGCTTCTAATTCAACAGCTAAACATTCACGGTGTATATAAAGATCTAAGACTATACACCTTTTCTTCAATTTATCATACGTATACCCGGTGCTAAGATAACTGAACATACATTTCAATCTTACTTCATGTATGAATTTCCTTCTCAACGCCGGTCGAATAGGCGAATATAACTTGCTTGGAGACGGCGGGGTTATGCACTTCTCATTTTTATAGTCAAATATCTTTGGTACCGCTGTTGATTTTAATATGCATGGACTTTTGTTCTCCAAATTCAAAGATAATGAAACCAAAGGATGGACTTCCCACGAAGTCAACTCAAAATGTTTGCTACAAACTCGCGCGTCTTTCGTAGGTTCCCACTTTCTCGACGAGTCGGGCGATTTTCTTCGGTAACACTTCAGATCTTAATATATCATTATCTCGATTAGGGAAACGAAAGAAACTTAGGTTATTATCTTGTCCTTCTTTATGCAAACGTTTTCACCCAGCAACAGCACACGGCATTTTTAACAAGTACCATAAAACGTAATCCTACATAGACAATACTATACAGCTCAATGCGACACCGCAAATCGTTTGGTACCAATGACGTCACAGGATCACGTGACACTTACCAGGGCGAAACTCGAAGCGTGTGCGCTATTAGATAAAATTGGCTACTGTGAGAAAACGGGTCAACCAATAAGTGTAAGATTTCAACAGATTGTATATTATATATATATATTTCCGAATATATACTCAAAAGACACGCCATATTTCACCTTTAATGATTGTTTTGCAGTTGAATATGAGCATACTTATAGGCGTAATTAATCAAGCACGGAAATTATTGTTATATACGTATTTCCAAGCGCTCGCCTCCGTAAGTAGGTATAATGTCAATTCCCCGACCACACGACTATAGCCATGGACATATTAGCTATTGGCATTTTATACTACCATCGACGTGCCTTGTTACGTGGTCCAAAGAGCCCGTGCTTACAATGGCAATGCTTTAGTTGAACGATAGTGAAATGTACACAAAATGAGTATGAAATGGGAAATTTAGAAAACGACGAACACGATAAATATAAAAGATATTGTCTCGGTTTGATTAAAACTGTTTATGAACGGTAGTAAAAAATGCTTGCTACCGTTCACGCCCTCTAGCTCCGGATTGAGTAGAAATCAATAATTATTTAAAATGTCAATAGAACAACAAGTTGAGCCATAGCGAAGATGGTATGCATTTGACAGTACGAATGAAGTCGGTGAATTCAAAATAGTGATAACGATGTTTGATATGATAGTGAACATACATGTATATATATACTGGGATCGTTTTAATTTTAGAACTGTTTAGGCTTAAAATTAACGTTATTGTGCCCTAAATATAAAGCTAAAAATGTAATACGATTATTTAAGTTCTGAGGTTCCGTTTCATATTATCATTTGTTTGAATTACGTTTATTCAGTATGCCTCATTACACACATTTAGTATTTAATATAAAGGTAGCCACTGACATTATATTATGCACATACATTGCTGCAAACTAGAATAATTCAAAAGTATTATAAATAGTTATATTAGTATTTTTTTTAACCGAATGTCTGTGGATGTATTAGGAATATATTCCTTAATATGTTGTACATCATACATATTACAATGTATATTCTTTAGCACGATGTTAACTTTCGTATGACACTCCGTTATTAGGAATTGTACGTCTTTGATAATGGATATAATGGACAAATGATACAATGGTCAACTGCATAAGTCCAGTATATTTGCCCTATTCAGTAAAGTACAATTTCATCAAAGCTTGTTCTTTGAAATATCCTTTCAATACTAGTTTATGCATATTAATCATGGAACTGAGTGTTTTTGGATGATTTCGTTCTGCGCATGCTTAACTTCTTGATTAATTTTCGCATCACCTTTCATTATCGTCGTGTGTATAGTTTAAGATACTCCGAGGACATGAATATGATATACACGTAGATTAAAACTGATACATTAATCGCCTACTTTTTACAGTAGGATACTATTTAGTGGGAAATAGGCAAACAAGCTAATGCTATGTAATAAATACTGAAAATTGGATCCTTCGCAAACAAACAACAGGATCAAGCCACGTTATTATACTTTGAAGTAAACATGGTTGGATGATCCTAAATGAAAGACAATAATTATCTCAGTCTTCTGATTACAGCTTATGTTATGCGTTCTCCTTTACCAATTTGAAACCTAAATCATGCGTACAGGTATATCAGACTATGGAGTTAAGAAATCCTGGACGACAGCACAGCGAGCTTGGGCTAACACAACCTGTAAACATCTTGTTTTTCTCTGTGTTTATCTGAAGATGGGTTCGACTTGAACATGAACAAAACAGAGTTATTCCCAACAATGGTTGTCTTGTTATTGCTACCCTGCATGGCATGGTTCAAAATTAATAATACGTTTTCATTTAACTTAGATAGAGACCATTTTTTGGTTTCAATTACCTATATAGGACATCATATATATCATGGCCCGATGCAGTAATACATAGCATTAACATATAAACACATGTTAAGATATACTAGAGTAATTCCAGCTTATATTGACAGTCAATTTAATCATGATTAATCGATTTAATTCAGAAGTTTAGAAGTTTCATTATCTTTTTAAACAAATCAACAAATAACATAACAAAATCGGTAACAAATGGGTTAATTGTCTAGATAAGCGCAAGGAATATTGATATTAACCAGTGTATGGTTGGTGATATGATAATCGGTTACCGTGTAAAAGTAAAACTTTTAACAAGCATTACAATAGTTATATAATTATACATCACAAATAATGCAAATACATTTTCATATTGCATCTCTCTTTTTTTCTGATTTAATTAAGTATGATTAAGTATGCTTTAAATATAAAACAAAGTACTAGATTTATGTACATGTTAACAAATATATGGCACTGCCCCTAGGGGATTACCTATGCTCATTTTAGACCATATTATGTTTAGCTTTTTGTGGACAGTCACGCACAAAGACTATCACAAGAAAGATGTATGACAAGGCGCTTTCATTCGTTTACATTCTGGAAAGATCCAGTATGCACTTATTTGAAGGTCACCAGAAAATCCCAGAAAATTAATCTCACCGTGCGTACAGGCAATCTCATAAGATAGATTGTATCAGATTTGTCTTATAAGATTTGTCCTATGAGATAATCTTACCGTGTGTACCGGACTTAACACTTATACTGTTTTGAAAGGTTATTGGTTTTTCACTGGCGGTTGTGCAATGGCGACGCCCCTCGCTTTACTTTTACATACCCATTGTTCACAAAGTTTGCTTATTACGAAATGTAGACAATGTTTGGCTTCTGCAGTTTGATTAAGTTATAATCACAACTTTCATAATGACATTAGATGAAAATATAATTCAAAACGTGCCTCATTACTCTAAATAAATCCAAAATATCCTCCAATTGAAAAAAACACAATCTCTACCAAACCGGAAACGGAAACGGACGAATGTAGTTTTTGTAATAAACAGTATGGGCATTATAAGTAGGAGAAAACAGCACATTTCTATCTGATTTTGCTGTTGTGTGTATAAGAAGCGTATTACTAGTTGGTTAGAGATTAGATCATGGCGGGAATTTCTTTATTTACACTGTCCTGTTTTAATGGGATGACAGTAGGGTAAGTGTGAGGTTTGGTGCACCCTAGAACCGGTTTAATCCCGGTTTAAAAGTGGCCTTTGTTGCCACTGACCGTTCCAAGGCGGTAGCCCTATTGTCAACCCTTTTGTGTTTGTGATGTCGTTTGCATTTTTTATTACTTTTGCCTTTATCGTTTGTCTGTTTGTGTGTTTGTTTTTGTGTTTTGTGGTTGACTGTCGTCCTTGAATGCTGCTTTCCCTGTCCGATATTTTTATATTTCTTAATAGGTTTTACTGAATCATTGATAAACATTGTCCTAATTTCGAATCTGAAAACACACAGCTGTTGCCTTGATTTGTTTAGTAAACAAACAAGAACCTACTTACATGTCTTGTGACCCCACCTTTTCTGGTGAGTTTTCAAGTGGAAACTTATTTCTATATGAAAATTACACTGCTCCAATATCCACACTTGAGCTGAAGTTGCAGAAAATCACTAATATGTGTCATTTTAACCTTGGTGTCAATGGGGGAATTAAAAGGTGGTTTCATACCTTAATAAAAGTTCACTTGCCGGTTCCGAATCGCCCATCCGTGCATGTTAACGTATGCGTTTTGGCCGGTTCGCGTGACGTAAGTAGATTCGAATAGGTGAACTACATTGTATAAAATAAAAATGCTGACGAAAACGATACTACAATTCACGTTGTTTATGGTAGGACTGGTTGACGACAACCTGTAACACATGCTACTAGTTGATAATTTGTTCTGACTACATGATATTAAATGCAACTTGTATCAACAATCCGTATTTCTTTTAAATGTATTTTCGATTAACAAATTAACATGGATTATTACCTTCGAGAGCAAAAGTGAAATGTATTAGTGATTTTAAAATGGCTTGACAAACAGCACTGGAATTATTTTGCTAGTAACTTGTACACTCTTTGCGTGCTGCAACTCTCGGCAAATTTCGGAGTCTGTTCCGTGAAACTCAACAACAACGCACGTTCTGTTGATGATTAACCATGTGCTGATTCACAAACTTCGTTTATTGTGACAGCAATATGGCTTCACATTATCTTTCAATAAAACCGAGTCTGCTACTTTTATGTCTTGTTTGTGTTTGTTGCTTCCCAGGATCCACTTTTCAGTATTTATTGACATTCACACAAGCGTTTGTTTAATGCTGTGTGGCGGTCGTTTAAAGTCGCCCCGACTACAGATGAGTAGTGTTATTACTTACTGGTAGTTTGGGATCATCAAACCCAATCGTTGTGGCTTTAAAGTAGAATATCGCTTGTAGCTTTAAAGTAGAATATCGTTTAAGTCGGTGCTAGGAGGCGTGAGAGGTGATTCATTTTACATTACCTCTCATGAACCGACTCAATAGCCCAGTTCGGTAATTACTTAAAACTATTTTGTCCCTTTAAAATCATTTCAGCTTTTAGCAAAATTTGCTCACAGGAAGTTGAATATTACTCGAATGTAATATAGATAAAGACGACATTGTTAAATTGTTCCCAGAGCATGATTTCATAAGGGATATACTTATTTCATGGAAGGATATACAAGTCAGTAATACGTGTACAAATATCAGTCAAGAAATTATTCGTAACACTTTAAATATAAAAGTCGGTGACAAAATAGTATTTATTAAACGATGGTACAACAGAGGAATAAAACATATTGAGCACATTTTTGATTATAGAAAAAAAGCTGTTTATGCTTTCAATGATTTTACTGAACTCTAACAGGTTCCTGAAGCCGACTGTTTAAAATATTAATCCATAATAGCAGCCATACCTAAAGAATGGAAAATAAACTTAAAAGTGAAAGTACTAATGCAAATAGAAAGAGACGCTGCTTCAAAACTTCTAAGCTCAAGACAAGTACTTATATGGCTACCAATTACACAAGATACTACAAGATTGCACATCAAATATTAAACCACAGCAAAAATGGGAAAACCTGTTTCAAAATATTGAGTGGGAAAATGTGTATACTATAGCAATAAAAGCAACAATTAATACAAAACTAAGAAACTTTCAATATAAGTATATCATGAGAATAATCCCAACCAATAAATCCCTGCTTAAATTCAAAATGGTCAACTCAAATGTGTGTGTGTTTTGTAATATGAATATAGAGTCGATAAACCACCTTTTCTGGCAATGCATGCATACACAACATATTTGGTAAGAACTTTCCACATATCTAAATAGTCTAAATGTGAATCTAAATTTAGACTTAAGAACTTAAGACTTAAGAACGATCACTTTTGGAATCGAAGAAACAGGACATATGGTAAATGTAAAAAAAAAATCATAATAATTTTTAGAAACAAATGCTTAAAAACAGTACTAATGTTTTACAAATATAAACGCTACTTATACAGGCAAATTGAAGTAGAACGACAAATAGCCCTAACAGATAAATCAGAAAGTAATGATAAAAAATGTATAAACTTCCGTGACCATTGAACGTATGTTTTTTTTTTATTTACATAATTGTTCGCATATAGCAAACTAGAAATTAAATAAGCAACCTCTCTACATATATATATTAAAAATGGAAAGCAAATACATATTTCTTCTATTTCTTCTATCCTTTCTATCTTCATACTAACTTTTACTCCTGCTGTTAAACATACCCCTTTCTTTCGGATTCATCCTTCTGCTCTTACAGTCTTTTATCTTTAACCAATCATTATTGTTTACTCCTTTTAACAATCTCTGAACCTTTAAAACTAAATTATTTCATCAGACTCTAAAATTAGAATGTCAGTAATACACTTATATATCAGGTTTTAATGTCTATTTTATATGACATTGTACTGATTTGTAAAGCATGTTATGTATAAGTTGATGAAATAAAACAGTTTATTACACACAAAAAAGTTGAATATTACAACTCTGCACGTGCAAGAGTAATAATTTGCACTGTTAGACATACATTGCATGAGCAAATTGTTATTCACTAACATATCAGATGACAAGGCCCGCTCAATAAAGATTTTGTATGAAGTAAACATATAAAGCAGGTTTTTCATTAATTGTGTTTTGATTTTATTTTTGTTCCGAAACAATAAATAATTACCAGAAAGTTTTGTATTTAGTACAGCTCAATTAATTACTGATGTTTTTTCTTCATTGAAGTTGTTGTTTAAGCTATAACCGAGATACTATTCAATATAGTAATGTGAAACAAAAAAATAACTTTCATCTGGTTCAACCTGAACTGCTCGACTATGTAGCATGTCAGCTGTAAATAAGCAAGCTTTCCATGCTTTTTCAATGACCAGTTAGCGTTGGGAAATATGTCTTTACAAACTCTTCGGTTTTGAAATAAGAAAAGTAATTTCCTGACAGGAAGTTCAAATTTGTATTTCTCGTTAAAAGGGAAGCAAACCATATTACCGAACTAGGCTATAAAACGAGTCCGTTTGCGTGTTGTTTTTTTTGTGTTTAGTGGTTGACTGTCGTCCTTGAATGCTGCTTTCCCTGTCCGATATTTTTTATCTTTCTGCTACATTTTTCTCTTGTTTGTTGCTTCCAAGGGATCCACTTTTCAGTATTTATTTATGTAATCAGTAAACATTGCATGGATTTATAAATCTGGTCTGATATACATGTATATATACATTAAAGGGGAAAAAAGCGCAACCCGTGAGTTTCCGCTATATAATTTATATATACTGTACACTTAATTTCACGTAGTATACCAGAGAAATCCCAAAAACTGTGATGTTGCAGATTTTTTTTAAATCACAGTACACTTTGTAACAAGAAATTCATATATATTGAAGTTCTCTTTGAAAGTTTGAGCCATTTCAATGTTGTGTTTAAAAGTAAATAATTAAAAATAATGACATCCTAAGTTTGCTCCTCTGTTTAAGCCAGACGCGTACGTGTTTGAAGTGATACTATTTAGTGTATTATCTTGTTTTAATATTTTTTTCCGAAAGGAAAGGTCTAACGCAGCAATGGAACATTCACTTGCCAGCAGCATATTGTACTTACAATATAAATCGGAAAATCCCGAGTTGCGTTTCTTTTTTTCTTCAGTTGACCGGAATCATAGAGATTAGCACTAGTTAGTATCATGGATGTATCATTTAAATTGAAACTAGAATGGAGATTGTCAGTAGAATGAGTCATGTATCTATAACAGTTGAAATTGAAAGGTAGCATTCACAAAATACAGTCTACCCATACCACGCAATCATTCAAAACAAACATTCACAGAACACAGTCTTGCAAAAAAGCATTCAAAACAAACATTCACAGAACACAGTCTAGCAAAACAAGCATTCAAAACAAACATTCACAGAACACAGTCTACGAAAACACGCATTCAAAACAAACATTCACAGAACACAGTCTACCAAAACACGCATTCAAAACAAACATATACAGAACACAGTCTAGCAAAACAAGCATTCAAAACAAACATTCACAGAACACAGTCTACCAAAACACGCATTCAAAACAAACATTCATAGAACACAGTTTAACAAAACACGCATTCAAAACAAACATTTACAGAACACAGTCTACCAAAACACGCATTCAAAACAAACATTCACAGAACACAGTCTACCAAAACACGTATTCAAAACAAACATTCACAGAACACAGTCTAGCAAAACAAGCATTCAAAACAAACATTCACAGAACACAGTTTACCAAAACACGCATTCAAAACAAACATTTACAGAACACAGTCTACCAAAACACGCATTCAAAACAAACATTCACAGAACACAGTCTACCAAAACACGCATTCAAAACAAACATTCACAGAACACAGTCTACCAAAACACGCATTCAAAACAAACATTCACAGAACACAGTCTACCAAAACACGCATTCAAAACAAACATTCACAGAACACAGTCTACCAAAACACGCATTCAAAACAAACATTCACAGAACACAGTCTACCAAAACACGCATTCAAAACAAACATTCACAGAACACAGTCTACCAAAACACGCATTCAAAACACACAACAGTTACAAGGACAAACATAAGTGTGGTCTCAACACTTTGACGCCACTATACATATTGATACTAATGTGATAAAACGTGTTTAACATTGATATTTACTTCTATAAGTTAAATGGACACTAGTGTCATGTAGATTGCAAAACCAACCAGGTTTAAGGTTAACACTATCCAAAACGTTAGTTTGTCTGATAACCTAGACACGTCCACCCATGTTACCTCATACATTGTATCATCATCGCATGCGCAATGCTCACTAGACGCATCAGTCTTATGATGTGAGTCGAAAATCTCGTCATTTGTAGGCTTCACACAACTGTCTCCAGGCCAACCGTACCGTCGTCCACATGTACGTATCTGTCTAACTCGGGAAGTGTTGATCTATGTGCCCGTGTCTTTTGGTTCTCCGTTTCAGCCACACGGAATCTTTCCTCAATGTAAAGCTGCCCGGTTTGTAGAAAACGCTAATGTTAATGACGGTCACTATAATAGTCAACAAACTCAGTGTCATTTCAGTGACTAAAAGCAATTCAAAGTACGATATTCGGATAGATGACCTGGGTAGGTACGTCTGAATTATAGTGAGGTACAGAACTAGTGCTAACGTTATAGAAATGGTCAGCGTCATTTTTTCGCCGGATTCAGTCGGTAGTTTGAATACAAGCGTCTCCGTAAGCGATATAAGTGCCGTCGGCATAACCATGCTGATGACGATCAACGTCGGCAGGCGCTTGATTTGAATAAGGTATCGACAGCAAGGTTCCCCTTGAAACTGAATTGTAGTAAGGGACGATCCCGTCACTGTCCATTCGCCATTTGGTTCAAATATACTCAGATCTATCCCGTTTTGCAAGGTATTAAATGTTTGGAGTTCTGAATACAAATTTGGTGCTATATCAAAGTGACAGACTTGCTCGTCA
Organism: Cyrtodaria siliqua; assembly: GCA_037043455.1. Lineage (NCBI taxonomy): Eukaryota > Metazoa > Mollusca > Bivalvia > Adapedonta > Hiatellidae > Cyrtodaria > Cyrtodaria siliqua. The sequence goes on from JAWPHD010005055.1 coordinate 148,950, forward strand.
AATGGGTATTTTTGAGCGTTTATGTCACAGAATGTCTCATAAACAGCTCCCGGAGACCAAATCGTTAGTCCGTTGTACATGTAGAATAATTCAAAAGTATTATAAATAGTTATATTAGTTGTTTTTTTAACCGAATGTCTGTGGATGCATTAGGAATATATTCCTTAATATGTTGTACATCATACATATTACAATGTATATTCTTTAGCACGATGTTAACTTGCGTATGACACTCCGTTATTAGGAATTGTACGTCTTTGATAATGGATATAATGGACAAATGATACAATGGTCGACTGCATAAGTCCAGTATATTTGCCCTGTTCAGTAAAGTACAATTTCATCAAAGCTTGTTCTTTGGAATATCCTTGCAATACTAGTTTATGCATATTAAATCATGGAACTGAGTGTTTTTGGATGATTTCGTTCTGCGCATGCTTAACTTCTTGATTAATTTACGCATCACCTTTCATTATCGTCGTGTGTATAGTTTAAGATACTCCGAGGACATGAATATGATGTACACGTAGATTAAAACTGATACATTAATCGCCTACTTTTTACAGTAGGATACAATATAGTGGGAAATAGGCAAACAAGCTTATGCTATGTAATACATACTGAAAATTGGATCCTTCGCAAGCAACGAAAACAAACAACAGGATCAAGCCACGTTATTATACTTTGAAGTAAACATGGTTGGATGATCCTAAATGAAAAACAATAATTATCTCAGCCTTCTGATTACAGCTTATGTTATGCGTTCTCCTTTACCAATTTGAAACCTAAGTCATGCGAACAGGTATATCAGACTATGGAGTTAAGAAATTCTGGACGACAGCACAGCGAGGTTGGGCTAACAACCTGTTAACATCTTGTTTTTCTCAGTGTTTATCTGAAGATGGGTTCGACTTGAACATGAACAAAACAGAGTCATTCCCAACAATGGCTGTCTTGTTATTGCTACCCTGCATGGCATGGTTTAAAATTAATAATACGTTTTCATTTAACTTAAATAGAGACCATTTTTGTTTTCAATTACCTATATAGGACATCATATATATCATGGCCCGATGCAGTAATACATAGCATTAACATATAAACACATGTTAAGATATACTAGAGTAATTCCAGCTTATACTGACAGTCAATTTAATCATGATTAATCGATTTAATTCAGAAGTTTAGAAGTATCATTATCTTTTTAAACAAATCAACAAATAACATAACAAAATCGGTAACAAATGGGTTAATTGTCTAGATAAGCGCAAGGTTTACGTTATTTGAATCAATTTAATCGATGTTTTAAGATGTTTTCTGTAAAGATTTTTAAAAAACAAAGTTATTTTGAAGCAGATGTGTTCTTTCCCACATATAGATGTGGTTGTCGTTTTGCACGGAAATCAGCAATGTAGCGCTAAAATTCATTTTTCCATATTAAAAAAACATGGCCGCCAATGGTCAAAAGTTTTAGTTCATTTTGGACAGTACCATGGGGATTGTTTCAGTACCAGTCTGGAATGCTTTTTGCGGTTCTAGTGGAGAAGCGACAATGAACTTTCCTTTTTTTAGCCGTGGTGGCCATCTTTGAATTTGTCGGAATTTTAAAATCTGTTTTAAACAACTGTATAGAAGGAGAACATCTATGTGAGAGCCACATGTTGATCCATCAACAGAGAAAGGATAAGAAAAGATACGTCAAATGACATTTTCCCTTCTCAAAGCTGTACCTCACTGTTCTATAGTGTATTGGATAGAAGTCGATTACAATAAAGCAATAAATATGTAGTGTAAGAAATTAGGTAGATAAGTCCAGTTATCACACACAGACTGCTGAAACTCTTTCTCTTTCTGCTTTTAAGGTAATTAACGTAAATACAGAAAAAATGTTCCAGAGCGGTCGGACGGTCCTTTATTTTTATCGCTGGACTGTATGATAAATTTCATCATAAACCAAATGAGCACATTCAGTGTTTATCCCAGCCAATTATTCAGACAAAGGTGTACCGTTTGTTGCGGTTGGAAATGACGAAATCGCAACGTTTCAGTGACGTCATCAGCCGAGCAGACGGGAAAATTATCATATTGTAATCTAAAGCCATTCTCGGCAATATAATTATATTAAGATGCTAACTATTCTTCGAACTTATTTCATTTACAAAAATAAATATCATCGACTGCCGAACGCAGACGGAAACCGTCTCACAAAGACAGACGGAAACCCACGAACGAAGTTATTTTCTTCTGAAAAATCCGCCAAATTTGGCGATGTTTAGAATGTTGACGTCATGAACGTAAACATTTAGAGACGTCGCGTATTAGAAATGAAATAAAGGCACGTTACGGGGAAATTGGCAGAATACAAAAGGAAAACGTGTTTAAGTTTGTTTATGTGTGTGTTTTTTTCTTCAATATAAGTCGTACCAACTTTGAAGTATGACAAATTCGTTATTTGGATTCTGACATTCTGCCTAGAAATTACATTCTACCTCGCCTGACGTCTCTATGTGAATATAATTTCCAGGCGGGGAATGTGAGCCCATGTCCCTATCAAGAACCCAAATAACTAATCAGGAGCGTAGCACGGCCTGTTTTCAAAATACTCCGAATAAGCGCCCGAGTGGGGAAGGGTTTGGGAGTAGGTGTGAACTTTCCATTTCTTTTAATCTTTGGACTAAAATGGTGCTCGTACACGTACAAGCGATATTTGTTAGGAGTATAGCATATTTTGCCTCTTTTTAGTGAGCATATAATGTCATCTTATCGCCCCTCACACAAGCGCCTCCCCCCCACCCCCCACCCCCCCCCCCCCCCTCTCAACCACCCTCTGATTTTTATTGCGTCTTTTCAACTTTTTAGGATTGCTTTAAATGTTTTTGTTTTTTTCCAAGTTAGATCGGAAGTAAGGCAGTATTCCCCTGCTTATAATGTTTGTCAAGTCCTTTGTGGTGGGGTTTGGGGTGTATCGCGCCCCGTTCCCTCTCCCACAACAATATATTCCCTGTGAAACATGTCACGGAAGCAACTTTTGTCTGTTCACAAATGCAAAAAATATAAAAAGGTAAATGATATAAAATACTGTTTTATCAGGTCACTTGTGGTTTGTTTTTATAGGGGTGGGGACGGGGAGGAGGTTCGGGGTCTCCCCACGACAATATGTTCCTTGTGAAACATTCACAATAGCTTTAAATCAAAGCTCTGGAAAAGCAAATCCCTTTTACGCATTATGTCATTCACACATGTAAACAATATCATATATACATGTATATATCATCATAGCTAGGCGCCCTGCCGTAGTTCGTCTGTCCTTGGTTGTTCGCAAGTATTTCTTCCTATAAATAATTCTGCTTTGTGAACGTGAATCTCCTAGATCCCGAATTTCGAAAGTTGCCGTGGTGAGTTCAAATTATCTCCCTTTAATATATACCATTTACTGCATTCATAGTACCTAATGATCCGGCACCTTTCATTGTCACTGTCTTAATATAGCGTGTGTGTGGTTGAATCCTTAATGTGATCCCACTCAAATGAGTCACAATTATGCGTATTTATGCGTGTATATGTTAATTGTGCCTTAAGGCGAGTGTCTTATGATGTAAAGATACAATAGATCAACGTGTGTTGCAGCTATCCTGTTTAGGAAGTGAATGCATACGTTTGATTTCTGTGTCTCTCGTCATAGCTAGGCGCCCTGCCGTAGTTCGTCAGAAGATTGTCTGTCATTGGTTGTTCGCAAATATTTCTCCCTATATATATTAAACAATGTTTATGAAGTCCCTTGTAGGGCGGAGCAGTTGGAGTCGGTGTCCCCCCAACAATATTTCCCTGTGAAACATGTCACAATAGCTTTAAATCCCATCTCCGTAAACAAATCTGTTTGATATATGATGCCGTTCACAAATGTAAAGCATAAAAATAAAACAATAATTGAATGTTTCATAAGCCAGCCCCTGTCATTTGTGACACGGGATGGGTATCTTCCCGACAATAATGAAGCCCTGCAATAAGTTCCCTGTAAAAGTGACAAGGATATGATAACAGTTAATAAGCCATAAACTTGAGTAGAACATGTCAAGTAATTTTATCTTGAGCGATGGCATGTTACTAATTTGTATCTGAGTATACCATTTTCATGCCATAATAGCTCCCGAAAGCAAATATTTTTATAGACAATGATTCTATATAAAGTATGAAATAAACTCTTCATTGCTTTACATACGTTCAGGTGTCTGGCTCATTCCAATGCCAGTGTGTTCTTTTAAAGAATACCAATACCAAACAAATTACCATAGCAATATGTTGAAAATGATGACTTGTTTGATATGACATTACTATGTAGAATTAGCGACTGGTCTTGGGTTTTAAGTAAACGTTCATTTTATTCTCATATGTTTGTATCGAATTTGCATAAAAAAACACATTTATATTGATATTAACCAGTGTATGGTTGGTGATATGATAATCGGTTACCGTGTAAAAGTAAAATTTTTAACAAGCATTACAATAGTTATATAATTATACATCACAAATAATGCTATACATTTTGATATTGCATCTCTCTTTTCTCTAATTTAATTAAGTATGCTTTAGAACTAGATTTATCTACATGTTAACAAACATATGGCACTGCCCTTGGTGGATTACCTATGGTCATTTTAGACCATATTATGTTTAGCTTTTTGTGCGTTTATTTCGTATTATGTTGTTTTTGCTGCTTGATAAAATATGTCCTTTATTTTAACCATTTAACCAATGTACCATTAGTAAATGCTGAGTTCGCTTAAAGGTTTTACCTTAGTTCATATTATATGAGTGAATTATAGGATTAAAATAACATGGCAAATGTGTGTTTTTTCTTCAATGACAATCCGTTTATTTATTCTAAATGCAATACAATTAAACTTTGGCTAATCCTTATATTCATAGTTGCGATCGGGGTGGCCGCAAATAAGTTAATGTGTTTATTTACGACCAACAGTAAATCAATGCGTAATTCTTGCAAACATTATTTAATTGTTCATCAACTAACGTCAAGAAGAAATAATCTTTTTTCTTTGATTTCTCAAATATATAAGTGCTGAGACTCTTGTATGTTATGAATTAATAGTACTACAGCTACATGTGTTATGGCGGAGGAATACCAAACTTAGTTGTAAAACATCACTGTGTATACGCGGAAGAATCTGCTGACCTAATGCTTAGTTGATTATCATATAATTACTGCGCCAAGTCAATTAATACTCCTGCGATTTTTCTTTTCATAACAACTTTACTATAAAACGGAAAACTACAAGTTTGTTGGGCATTGCTGCGCCTTTATTCAATCGCAAATCGTGTTATCTGTTTTATTTATATTGGACAGAAAAAAAAGTTTCCTAAATGTGCGTTTTGTAAATATACGTGATAGTTAATGTAGTTGTTTTTGGATATTGAGCAAAATACTACCGACACATTTTTCGAAATTATTATTTGACTCAAGGAAAATGCTATTATGACACTTTTTCATTTTCTTTAAGCTTGCATTAGGTTCAACCTGATATATAAACCAATCAGTATATTTCTTTCATAAACGGAATATTGTTGGAAAGGTAAAACAAATGTATGTTAAACGTTTATCATATGTTGATTTACTGAATAAATCATCAATAATTTATTAATGAACTGAACATACAAAATAATATTTTATTGTATTGTTTTAAGAATCTAATGATAGATTTTTCCAAAATAACTTGGAGCCTCCATATGTACAACAACTGAAAGGAAGCAAGTAAAGCAACATTGAAAGAAAATTGTCGAGACACTGACGTTAAACACAATTTCCATTAATAAAACAGGTCAATTTCAATTAATAAAAAAGGTCGACACCATAAAATGACAGTTGTTTAGCTTCATATATTGTGTGTAAATACGGACAATCATTTAGAACAGACAGTCGTAAAGCAGGACAACATAAGAAATGGATAAGAGTTTGAAAGGAAATTCTAATGTAGCCGAAATGATTTGGTTTATTGGATCTCCGATCGTCTTTACCATCGGCGTTCTCGGTAACGCAATGACGATTGCGGTTTTGTCTCGTAAACACTGTCGCAAAACATCCACCAATGTCTTCCTAACCGGTATGGCGTTTTCAGATTTAATCGTTATGCTCAACACACTCCCAAGATGGTGGCTGATATACGTGTTTGACGTGGATATCCGACTGTTGAGTGATTTTAGTTGTAAGATGCATTGGTTCTTATGTTATGTTGGAGGCATGGTGTCGGGGTTGATAATATCAGCACTGACGATAGAGAGAATTATAAGTACTGTGAGACCACACAAGGTTAGAACAATATGCACAACGAAAACAGCCTGTACTGTCACAAGTCTAATATTTCTGACGACGGCTGTACTATGTTGTCACATCTTTTACGGATTTAAACTAGTACCGTTGTCCGAAAATGGAGAGGAAAGTATAAACGAATTTGAACTTGAATTCCAAAACCAGAACAGCACGGCAATAATCGACATCGAAAATGTTACAATGTCAAACAACATAACCGCAAATAAAGATACGCTTGCTCAAACTGAAAATGAAAAGTTCGATGGAAAAATGTGTGATTGGAATTCAAACAAATACTATGGGCAATTCTATATCACAAGCTTTCAAATTATCGTGGTTGTTTATAATTTAGTTATACCCCAAGTCATACTCGTCCTTGGAGGTCTCGTGATAGTAAGGAAACTTGCTATAAGTGCACGTTCAAGGAAACAAATGACACATCGCGAAGAGTCAATGGATCCGATAAGCAAGGTTAACAAGCTGGACACCCAATCAACACAGATCACGAAGACGTTGATGTTAGTTAATTTTACGTTTTTTGTGTGCGTAACACCCGTTCAGATTTATATGTTAGGCCGAACAGCATGGGTAAACCTAAAAAACGGTATGGATGAAATACAGGAGATAGTTTGGGCAATTGTCAACATGATGTACTTCATTAATTTTGCCATAAACTTTATACTCTATTTCCTTAGTGGTAGCCGATTCCGCAAGGAGGTTTTCAGTATGTTAAGATGCAGAGACAACCAACATCGTTATCTCTCACAGAGCCGGTTGGTCACCATCGCAGCTAGTAATATCTCTATTACAAATTGTGATAGCAGGCTATCTCCGGTTTTGGACACTGACTGAGTCGCCTGCAAAGAGGTACATCTAACGATATAAAATGACAGAGAGAAATAACAAAGTCTGATTATTGACTAGTTTACGAAATATATGTTTTTATTATTGTAGAACAAAACTTCCTGCAGAAATATCTCTTATAATAAATTTTTTTTGAAGTGTTACATTGTCATTAAACTATTAGTAATAGTACTTGTAGATAATATATGAGTACTATGTTACACTGAATAAAGAATGAACATAACATGTATTGGGGGTACAGCGGGGGCGGGGGTACGTGTGGGCGCGGTCATGTTTTGAAAATATTCAAAAGAGTATCTGAAAAATATATATTCTAGCGAGAATATTACGACATTAGTCTTCTAAATAATATGTCTTAGTACGTCTGGTCCGCTTAGCTCAGTTGCTATCGAAGTCGACTATTGCGACGTTCTATTATTATTACCCGCGAGCGTAATGTTAGTGTGGGTTCAAACCCACAAAGCGGTAAAAACATTGTACTGCTATTGAATTCCTTCAAACAATCTTGTTTGTGTTTTTTTCAGTAAATATTCATTAATTGTTTGTCAAAGCAATTATTTTGTGTTTTATAAGTTAAAAGTTACGGACATTGTCTCTTTCGATACCCAGCGTAGACTGCTCCACAGCGTTTGGCTGAACCGCGACATGCGCAGTGAAGCATTCTATACCGAGCGATTTTGTAGGCTGACATCTAACTGGCTAATCGTAAGGTCAGTCTGACGTGACCTCCAATGCATTGTTGTTAGATCCTTAGTAGTGTAGAGTAGCGTAGCGTGATAAAGGGTCTGATTTTAATGAGATTGTATGTTCAAGTATTGGGAACATTTTAAACCATACCTTTTTAACTTTTTTATTGGCCCGTCGACCGAGTTTTAAAATGGACAAAGTTATTTCACAAAATATGTTAACTGTAAATATTTACAAAACCACCGTATTGATATATCTTTGCCGTTTTGTTGCTATATACACCTCATGTAAATGAGATAATACTTTAAACATGTTTTACTCACTTTTATGTAATGCATTATATTTTTAAGAATGTTTAGCATTGCTTTTAAACATTATTTGCAAGGTTTTTGAGATCAATAGAGCTTTGCAATAAGTTCGTGTTTAATAATAATATTGATGTTTTGTTGCGGACCATATGTTATATGTTATCGTATGAAAATAAATACATTCTTATTTATTTCTTAGTATCATTATAACGGGCGTATAATTTGTATGTGCATATTTATGGTAATATAATTGATGTTGAATATGTAGTTTGATTCGTGGAATCTTCTGTTTTGATGTTGGTCTGACAATGAAGGCAATGAATATTCGTAAGCCAGAGCGGTATGTGACGTCATACCGTCTGGGCATGCGTCTTTCATCGGGACATTATTTTAATTTTAATCAATATTGTTTAAGTAAAATTTAAACATAATACATGCCTCCATTTTGTCCTTGACATTCGTCTAATTGATCTCAGTTAATAACTGAAGTAGTAATAATACACATGGTCGTTATGTAAGGACATTTTATTGATGATCACAGGTTAATGTTCATCAGAATATGAGATGTAAATATAATCATTAACATACGCTACACCATAGTTGCTCATAACTAAAAATGAGTGATTATGTATTCTATATATCCCGGTGTTATTTGTTTTCGACGGCGTAAGCATAAATCTTATAGTAGATAACAAAAACAATGCATTTTCAAATTCGAAAATGTTTCACTAGAACTAAAAATATAAAAACTTTCATGAAATATGAAATAAAAGTTGAACGTTTTCGATCTTAGTATGTTCACAATTGAAGCATTATGGAGGGTACCCATCGTGCATGTCCGGTAAACTACGTCATAAGTTTTCGACGGTACTCCTAAATTACATATAATTATAGTTTTTTACTAAAATTTTACGCTAAAAAATCTAAAAAATTTAAACTTACTTTAACATAACAGTTTTAATAAATTTACAGGGCCGGAAAGATAAGTTTTCCTTTAAAATTTTTTATTGTGCACCCTGAGAACAAACAGGTATCGCCTAGACAGACGTCGTTAATGTTCATGCAGAATCATACATGCACCCATCTGCAACACGTGTCACATTGACCCCGGTTATAAATAGTCACATGTATCAGAAAATTCATAAAATCTCCAAAATATTTGCGTACAACACACTATTTAGGATTAGTTAATAGCGTGCATGCTGTACTCTAAAGAGTACATAAACATGAAAACTTGTCAGACTGGTGATGACTTTTGTGTATCAGCTTTGTTGGACGATATATTTTAAACATTTTGGTCACAAGAGTTTTGTATTGACAATAATTCTGTCGGTGCAGACGAACATTGCATTTTAAATCAGTGATGTATTAGTCCTGTAGTAGTAACTGTTACGAGTAAAATGTAACAAGAAAGGAAGCAAAACCAGCACACAAAAATATAATTAACAAATGTATTTACATAAAATATTCACTTACAGAATACATAAATCCAGTTTTTGATAAATACAAGTTTTGAATTAAGTCCAAATAAAATTATCCAATGTTCCTTAAACCATCAGCAAGTGTCTCTTTGATCCAAAACAGAAGTGTCTCTTTAATCCAAAACAGCAAGTGTCTCTTTAATGTAAAATGTTAATTGTTCTTAGTCTAAATTAATTTCCAATATTTCCGATTTAGTCCAAATATCCAATTTCACTGTTATTATGAATAAGCACAATAATAAGTAAATCCTCTCAGAAATATGCTTTATAAAATCATCAAAATCTTAATTAACGTTGATAAAGGATACTGAAACTGATCTCAGCTTCACTCCTGGGCTGCTGCCAGAGTTGGTTTATATACTGTCTTAGACTTTTCCTGAACGCTTCCCCAACAAATATTCTCATGCTGAACTCTGAAATCATTCACAATCCGAAATAACACGAGATAAACGGAGACTGTCGAAAACACAAGAACGTCGCAAACGTATGACGTCGGGATATATTTTAAAGAAATATATACCATATACTTATACTGTATTGTGTCTTATCGTGGTAAATGTAGTCATATACTTGCATAGGAGGATTATTTGCAATTTTGAACAGTGATGTTTTCTGAAATAATTTTATATAATTCGATAAGGCATGTTAAGTTATATGTTATTGTAATTTCAATAGACTAAGTATTTTTGTTTCTGAAGTGACAATAATACACTAATTTGTATATGCATTTAAAACAATACAAGTGATATGTTATTATATAATAACAACCTTTTTAAACCGGTGTTTCCAACGTACACACGCGGTTATTAGACGTCTAGTTACACTGAATCCACCGGATGTGCTCGCCTGGTGCAATTAAAAGTAGTTCTCTATTAAAGTGTGCTAATCTGTTTTTTTCTTTAAGAACATTTAAGTGCAGTTTCCTGTTATGCATTAGCTATAAATGTATTCTGGACATGTTATTGATGGTTGGAAAGCAGGTCATCATGCTTTTGACATGCTTTTGACAGTTATAGATACACTTTTCAATTGTGAAAGTAGGGTAGGTATGACTGTGATTTTCCTTAAAACATTTGACATTTAAACGGTGTTAGTATATACGTGACGAACTCTTTCTTAAAACATATTCACCCCCTACTTTGCTGGTAGGTTTTCAAGAGCAGACACACTTGCCTTCATGTCGAAGTAAATTTTCTAGCATTCTAACGAGGTTTGACTTTTCTAAAGAACAGTACACATGAGCTTTTACTATGGAAGTGAATGGGAGAACCATTTTCGCTATTCTAATCTAGATTGATAAGTGTATGTGTGCGGGCGACTGTCCGTGTCAAAAGCCATTTAAGAGGTTAATTTTCTTAAAGTGGCCATGTGAAGTTTATTGCATCTGAATAATATGAACCAAAACGTTCTTTTCTGTTGTTGGTTATCAATGAATTTGAGTTATTAAATGTTGTTTAAATTTTATTTTTTGTTATGTATTCTATGATGATATATAAAAGAGGCTCGATATATAATAAAAGGATCTTTACCAGAAACTAGTAAGCCTGTTCTGGAAGCTTGCATTACCACATACATTTAGATCAGGATCATACTGTAGAGAGCTGTGGTATAGTGGTAGAGCGTTGGACCCATGATCGAAATGTCGTGGGTTCGATCCCCGCCTTGACCAAATGTGTTGTCTCTGAGCAAAACACTTCATCTACATCTGGAGGTGATACAGACTTTCAGAACAAGTTACTATAGTTAGTGTAATTATCCTATTATTTACAATACTAGATTGATATTTTGTTTCTATAAGTGTTGAACATAATATAAGTTCTATACGGTTTAATGAGTACATTGATAATGTTCCTTAATGTTTTCCTTCTCAAACTCCACAGAAGGCTTCCAGATGACATGATCAATGCTGTTAATTGGTTGAATGTAATTAGAATTCAATATTGCTGATTTTCCTGACGTGAAATCAAACCTAAAAATAAGTCCATACAATGAATATCAAATACAACAATGGAGATTTTATTAGTTTACCACTTTCTAGCATATTTGAACCTATAGTTTTCACAGACGTAGACACATACCACCAGGCCAAATGCAAAATAACTTCGCTCAAACCATTCGACTACATTACCCTGAAAATATTTTACATTTAAATGATAGTTGATTACTGCACACCGCCTGTTTTGACATGTCCTATGCTGTTGGGAGTGTCTAACATACACCTATCGATATGGATGATAACTGCACGTCTGTGGACATCTATCATACATTTCAAGGTACTATAAATCTATATAAGGCTAGTGGGCGTGTACCTAAAGCAAATGGGAACGGTGTAACGCTTGGTTTACTACCAACATCAAGCTCGTGAAATATGCTTGGAAACCCGTATATAAGGCAGTTTTATAGAGAACCTATTTCATTTCTTCTTTACTTGTGATGGACAAAGTAACATCAAAAATGCATATCCATTCACTGACAAACATTAAAGCCTACACGAATTTCGAACCCATGACGTTTGGGTTGACAGTCACTACGCTTTTTGAAATTTAGGATTTAATCACTTAATCAATAGCGTTCTTTTATCGATATACTGTTAGCATTGTAGAGGATATCATTTACTCACGTTCTGTATGCGAGTCAATGCGTTTCTAAGCGCAAACGTACATCAAAGACCTTAGGAAATAAAACGCCCCACAAATTCCAACATTAGAATAATATACACTGAAAATATATTGTGTATGTTTTGTTGAAATAATATTGAGAAATAACACAAAAAACAATTCTTAAACGAATAGATAGTAAATATGAAAAGTAATATCCAGTTGTCTCTTTGGCCTAATGGTCATGTATACGGACTGTCAATCCGGAGGTCTCGAGTTGAGCAAACTATTTTCCAATGTTTAGGACAGAGACGTTTTTTTATATCGATGTTGCTACAACGAACGACCGATTAAAATGTATGTTCTGATATAAGTTTCTCTCCTTATAAACGGATTTTCTGCCATGTTTCACAAGCTTGAAGTATTTAAATGTTGCATTTAATAAATGCGCCATCATGGTAGTCCGCTATAAAACTCAACTGCTCATAATGTATTAATACTTGAATTGATCACAGGGATGGGCGCACGTAAATGTGCTACGAACCTTGACATGTGAGGTCACCGGTAGATACAGGGATGTGAACACATTGATGATATCACAGGAAGAACCTAATATTTTAATAAATATTACCATTGTACACTGGAGCAATACATATCCATTAATATCACGTGTAAGCTGATTCTATGTGATTTGCAAAATCGAAAATTGTGTTTGCATTACGCTGAATCAACGTTGAACCCCGATGCTGAAATGTTTCTTGGAGGTTGCTTATGAACGTCTTTTAAACGTGGAAACACGACGTTGAATCGACGTTAAAATGTCCAGTGTGTTACAACATCACAATTGCTTTATTGAATCAACGTCAGTATTTGCAACCTTAGTTTAATATCACATTTCAACGTTGAAACAACGTCAGATATCAAGGTCTATAAAACGTTCATAAGCAACAACCCAGCCAGCTAACTTCAATCTCGGGGTCCGACAAAATCCAACATGTTTAAAATGTGTTTTGGTTTTGGTTGAAATGTCGGTAAAAAATAATGAGAGTCATGCACTTTCCTATAAAAACAAATAACTAAACGACAATTGCATCCAAAAGGGTGTATAATATGTCTACAATGTAAGTAACTATTAAATGAAGCGACGAACACAATTTTACAAACTCCCATTAATATAATACTCCACCCATGTAAGATTTAAAGGAATGAGAACAAAATGGTCCTATAGAATCCCCAACGCTGTAGGTCATCACTGCACCGCAAAGAGCAAATAACATATATAATGAATAGGACAGTACACAATACAAATAGTGAAGACAGAGTTACAGACCTGGAATGGTCAGTAGGCAATATGGCCTTACTCGATTGTATGTATACGCAACCTTGCAAACGTACATCCCATCAACAGAAAATCTCTAACAATAAAGTCCATAATCGCAAAGTAATCGATTTAGACAGCTCCTTTATTATAGTGTAGAGTCATTATTAGGATATTGCTTTTATCAGTTTTCCTTTAACCGCAATTATCAATTCCTGTATTTTCTGCCTGTTTTTCTTCTTCCAATAGAAGGACTGATTCTTTAGAAAATGTAATTGCCCTGTGTAAAACTAGCGCTATGCCAGTAAAAACATTCGACTTCCATCGTTGCTATCTACAATAAAATTATTTATAAGATATGAAGAATCTAGTAGGTGGGGAATAGGGAATCCGGCTGTGTTGCAAGCCTGACTCAGAACTCTTCTATCGTCAGTCCCAATCTAAAGGTTCGAAGGTAGAAGGAAAAATTATATTCTTTTGCAGCTGCTAGTTGATATATGCGTTGTGTGACCCTTGTATGGCTGTCGCTGTGGCGGATGAAATCCGGACTGATGTCTACTACTCCGTGGTTAATGCCGGGGTTCCCAGTTTAGGTTCTGTACCATGACAGTGGCACAGCCTGGTGTGCGCTCGGTATAGTTGTTGTGTACAGAACGAGCAGCACGGCGTTGGACTAACTCCAAGTTGTGGGTGTTGCTTGATGAGTGTCGTTCCCATACTGTGGGCGAACCATAGTTGTGTAGGCAGCTGACTTTACGGGTTTGGTACAGTCGCCTAGGTTGCATCTTATTTAGCCCATGGTCCTGTTGGCCGTGATGCTTCCACATGAGGTCTTCGTTGATGGTTACACCTCGATATGTACTGCCATCCGCGACGTCTAGTTAGTGACTAAGGAGTCTGTATTGGGTTTATATCATATGACGCCTGCTAGTTGTTACCCTGATGACTGTACATTTCTGCGGATGGAATTGCATTTGCCAGTCTTCTTCCTATTTCTTGAGTGCGGAGAGATCTTTTTGCAGAAGGTCAGCGTCGTGTTGGGTTCGGACGAGTCTGTTAAGTAGACAGTCGTCTGCAAAATGTTCGGAGTCGGAGGAGGAGGTTACTTCTGGTAGGTCATTAATAAAGGCTATGAAAAGTAGCAGACCAAGAACCGTACCTTGCTGTTCTCCAGATAGAACGTCTGCCTGGGAGGACTTGCAACCTTCAAGTAGGACAAGCTGTTTTCTGTTCTGGGAAAATTACTGGATCCAGCGTAGAGTTTGGTCCCTCACACCGCAGTAGTTCAGTTTGTACAAATCCGGCTGTGGGGGACCTTGTGACATGCTTTAGCGAAATCAAGAATTATGATGTCTACCTGGCCGTTGGATGACAAGCTCTGAGCTATCTTTTGTACCGTTGTTATGAGTTGCGTTTCGCAGGATCGACGAGCTCTGAAACCGTGCTGGGAGTCAGTATCCTGTGTCTGTTTAAGTACTTCATAACGCTGCTGTGTATGATTTGCTCTAGTATCTTGCATGCTATCGATGTAAGGGAGTCAGGTCGGTAGTTTTATGGTAGGTGTTTTTCTCCTTTATTGAAAGCTGGGACAATATGCGCCTCTCTCCAGTCGTTGGGTACTTCGCCTTGCTCAACAGAGGACTGGTATAGGTATGAACTAGCATCTAATGAGCTAGCACCTAATGAACTTGTGTACCTTTAAAGTCAAGCAGTAACTTTAGGACTCATTTCCAGTGTATGGTGATCTTGTCCATGTCCGAGTGGGTCTTTTTTTAGGTCTTCTTTGGTGTAGACAGACTTGAACTAATCATTCAGGATCTCAGCCTTCATATTGTTGTCACTATGAATAAAACCATCTCTTATTTTGAGAGGTGACACTCCAGAAGATTCTTGTTTCTTGCTTTTTATGTAAGCCCAGAATCGTTTAGGTTGTTCTTTATGGTCGCTACTGACGACATTTGTAATTTACTTCCTATGGGTAGTCCTGATTTCCCTTTGGTTTTTGCTCTGACGTTTCTTACAACGTGCCCAGTCTTCAGGGTTTGCCGATTGTTGGCTTTCCTAAACGCTCTTAGGTTGCTGCGGGTTGCTCTTCGTAAGCTGCTATCAGTCCATGGATGTGTGTTTCTAGCCAGGGTACGTCTAGTATGTACAGTCTTCCAATAACCTTGTTGATGTTATTCCACATGTTGCTGACTGAATCAAACTCGCAGGTGAAAAAGGTATCGCTGTATCATGCTATAAAATCCTTTATGGAGGGTGTGTCTGCCTTTGACCACAGGTAGATGGTTTTACGTTTTGGACGAGTTCGAACTGGTTTGTGCTCTGTCATGCTCACTTTTAGTTGCAATTGGAGGGAGGGATTTACGTCTTTTTTGTAGCTTGTGTGTGAAATAAATATGGGGTCGAGGTGTTGTCTAGTCTAGTGGGGAAATCTACCATCTTCTCAACGCCGAATTCAGCGTGATGTCACGGAAAGTCTATCTCACTCTGAGTGGGTAGTTTCTGGAGCGGATGATGGTGTTATCTTTCCAGGAGATATCTGGTGCATTGAAGTCGCCGTTACTAGTCATCTGTGTCTATTGGGAGTCTATAGAAGGCTGCAATCACCGTTTTCTTCTCTGGGGGATTTTGATGGTTCCGCTGATCAGCTCTATATCTTTACTTCGCTTGACCTCTGACAATTCAAGGTCACTGGTTTCGGTGAACATCATAACCAAGGCTCTTATCAAATACTTCACTTGTGTGGAACTCATCACTCAGCCATGTCCATGATGATGTATGGTCTTATTGTCTCAAACAAGGTAGAGATATACTTGCCTTTTTTCCTGGCGCTCTGGTTGATGTTAAGCAAACGCAGGGCATTGCTGTTATGTGTCAATTTGGTGTTTGGTGGGATCGTTTTAACTGGCTTAGGTGAAGATGCTACTGTGGCGCTAGCAATCGAGCTAAAAGTTGTGTCAGGGTCGCTAGAACTAGGGTGAGAAGATACAGAGGATGAGTGTTCTTGGGATGACTGGCTAACAGAGCTGTCTATAATGCCACTAGACTGAAGAGAGGAGTCATGAGAAGACACTGGAATCATACAGCTATAGGCATGTTATAAATAATAGTGGTATGGTTAAGGGAACTGCAGCTTGGTCAATACCATGGTACGTTGTTTCCGAAATATTTCTCAAACTCTTGCTTGTTCATCTGTAAGCATGCCATATGGTACCACGTGTCGCACTCATCGCATGTTAGTGCTCGCTGGCCAATATCTGGAACTGTCTTGGAGCATACTCCGCATGGGTATTTACGGGTTCTGGTGCTAGGGTTGGACTCGATATCACTCATAAGCTGGAGGATCAAAGCTGTGATCTTCTGTAGTATGTGATTGGGATGGACAGTGGATAGCTTCAAATGTGCTTTAAGAGGTAGTAAGGTGTATGTAGCTATTGGTGGTCGATTCATTGCACAGACAAAAATCCGCAACATCATGTTTAAACTAGAACTAAAAGCTGGAGGAGTTGTTCTCTCTGGTTGTGCATTCTTCTGGGATGTCAGTGTGTGAAGTCAGGTCTAAGTGTGGGGTTCCATCTAGCAATATAACAAGCAAAGACAGGTGAAACCTCGTCATGGTTTGTTTAAATTTCAAAACCTAATCAAGAAGTAGTAATGTAGCTTGGCGATCAATGTCAATCAGGAGCATTCAAGCTTCTATGGGAACGGACTCAGTGGGAAAATAGTAAACATATTGTATCTGAAGCGAAATCGCGTGATATGGCTCGTCAGTTGGAACTGATCAAGTTAGACATAACTGCTAAGTTACAGAATCTGGTTTGGTCTGAAAACGTTTAAATTTGCAAATTTGTACAGAGCTTGGAAGAAAGTCAGGTGTTTTCTCGGGCATGCGCAGACTAATTCTTCTGACATTTTGGGATTTTTAGCAGGTTCACGTTGTGATTCGTCATTTGTTACGTTTGCTATCACTTTCGACCTAAAACAAAGGTCACAGTTAGCGCCCATTTATTGCTTATATTTACTTCATTACATTTATTCAACGTGAAAACAATATTTATTAGAAGTTGATGTAGCGACATCGAATACACGTTGATTTCATGTTGTCGCTATCCGCCGTGGAAGTATGCAGTCATATACATCGTTATGATTTCATTTTCTGCATTGCTTAGACTGCATGCCCTACTTTATTATTCTTCTAAAATGTCTGCTGTTGTTTTTATCAAAGACAAACAATTTTGAATGCAAAGACAAAACCCTTCAATTAAGGAGTTTGAATGGAAAACAAAATTGCACGTACTTAGAAATCAAATGCAAGAGCACATTTTGCACACAACTTTCAGACAAATTAAAGCGTCTTTTAAAACATATAAATGCCTAAATGCGTTCCAATATTTTTTGTCGAATAAGATTCTTCTGAACAGTATACGTAGTTTAAACAGTGCCTATCCTTTTCCGTTTGCATTATCAAACCTGTATCATTAAACATCTGAATCACTCGCTACGTATGCATTAAAGACTGAATGCGAATTAAACATCTGAATCACTCGCTACGTATAGATTAAAGACTGAATGCGTATAATACCTGTATCATTAAACATCTGAATCACTCGCTACGTATGCATTATAGACTGAATGCATATAATACCTATATCATTAAACATCTGAATCACTCGCTACGTATGCATTATAGAATGAATGCGTATAATACCTGTATCATTAAACATCTTAATCACTCGCTACTATGCATTATAGACTGAATGCGTATAATACCTGTATAATTAAACATCTGAATCACTCGCTACATATACATTATAGACTGAATGCGTATAATACCTGTACCATTAAACATCTGAATTACTCGCTACGTATACATTATAGACTGAATGCATATAATACCTGTATCATTAAACATCTGAATCGCTCGCTACGTATGCATTATAGACTGAATGCGTATAATACCTGTATCATTAAACATCTGAATCACTCGCTACGTATACACTATAGACTGAATGCGTGTAATACCTGTATCATTAAACATCTGAATCACTCACTACGTATACATTAAAGACTGAATGCGTATACTACCTGTATCATTAAACATCTGAATCACTCGCTACGTATACATTATAGACTGAATGCGTATAATACCTGTATCATTAAACATCTGAATCACTCGCTACGTATAGATTAAAGACTGAATGCGTATAATACCTGTATCATTAAACATCTTAATCACTCTCTACGTATACATTATAGACTGAATGCGTATAATACCTGTATCATTAAACATCTGAATCACTCGCTACGTATGTATTATAGACTGAATGCGTATAATACGCAGTTCTAAACGGACGTACTTAAACAGATTTTTATATCAAAAGAAACAGGACAATTGTCGTCATCATGTATAATTAAATACGTGACAATTAATACAGAATACAAATTAAAAGACGGAAAGTGGATAATAAATCACCAGGTATGGACAATGTTATTAATGAACAGATTAAGGCGACAATAAATATAATGCTGCCAATTTATGTTGAACTTTTTAACTGTATATTTGATAATGGTCTAATCCCAGAAAGTTGGACTATAGGGATAATAAAACCAATCTTTAAAAACAAGGGTGACCCCAGTCTACCAGAAAACTATCGACCGATTACTCTCCTCAGTTGCTTCGGAAAACTATTTACATCAATTATAAACACAAGATGAAATAAATATGCAGAACAGTATAACATAATAAAATCGACCCAAGCCGGATTTAGGAAAAAACATTCAACACTAGACAACCTTTTTATACTTAACTGTCTCCTTGATATAGTAAGGTCGAGCAAGAAAAAACTTTTCTGTTGTTTTATTGACTTCAAGCAAGCATTTGACATGGTATGGAGAGATGGTCTATGGATTAAACTTTTAAATGAAGGAATAATTGGTAAATGTTTTAATATCATATTTAATATGTATAACAATATAAAGTCTAAGGTGTTGACAAATAAAGGTTCTACGAGTTTTTTCGCATGCCTTAATGGCGTAAGACAAGGCGAAAATCTCTCCCCATTCCTATTTTCTATTTTCTTCAATGATTTAGAGTCCTCACTTTTCGATAAAGTGAACGGTATAAAGTGCCAGGCTTCAAATGAAGACTTTACTATTTATTTAAAGCTGTTTGTTTTACTTTTCGCCGATGATACGGTATTATTTAGTAATGATGAGATAGATTTACAAAATGCATTGAACGCATTTGAACTATACTGTAATAAATGGAAACTAACAGTAAATGTCGATAAAACAAAAATCATTGTTTTTAGTCATGGAAGATGCAAAACAAATTTGAAATTTATACTAAATAAAAAAACTATAGAAATTGTTAATGAATATAAGTATTTAGGGTTGTTTTTATCTCGTAGTGGCTCATATATTGCAGCTAAAAAATACATAGCGGAACAGGGGAAAAAAGCTCTTTTCGCTCTTTTAAAGAAAATACGTGTTTTAAATTTACCATTTGATATGCAGATTGATCTATTCGAAAAAATGGTTAAACCAGTTTTACTTTATGGTTCTGAACTTTGGGGATTTGGAAATAGTGATGTTATGAACGCGTCCAGTTAAATTTTTATAAGTATGCGTTCAATCTAAAATCTTCCACACCTTCCTCAATGATATATGGTGAACTTGGGGTTGTGCCACTACATGTCGATATACAAACACAAATTATATCATTTTGGTCAAAACTTATTCGAGATTGTGACGACAATAAGTTATTTTAACATATTCTGTCGTCCTAGCGTTAACAGACGCAAAACAGATAAAGTCAACATGGATAAATAATATAAAAAAACCTACTTTGTACATTAGGTTTTTCGGGAATATGGTACTCGCAAAGTTTCACAAACGGAAACTGGCTGGTTAAATCAGCAAACCAAAATCTTAAAGACCTTTATATACAAAAATGGATATCAACAGTTGATATATCATCCTCAAGTAACATTTACAGATCTTTTAAATAAAACTTTGGAAAATGTAAATATATATCCATTTTACCAACTTATCAATGCAGGCAATTTATAAAATACTATACACGTCCAAATATATTAAAATTCCAACAACTTATGAGCACAAATAACAAGATAGCTTTAATAAAATTATGCAATTTCATTGACGTTATTCTGAAAAATGTATAATTCTGTATCGATTTATAATACACATTAAAGCAGTTTTAGCCTATTTTTGTTTATATTACATGTATATTGTAATCATGTGTATTTTGTAAAATTACGAAGTTCTAGAACTGGCAATAGTACATAAACTAAATGACGCCAATACAAAGACAATGACTTTCTTTCCATTATGAATGTTTAACTGTATTGTGTGTGTTTTGTAATACTATATTGTTATACACAAGACATAAGAACCCCGACAATACCTTTTCACAGGTTTCGTTTTCGTATTATGTGTCAAGGTATAAATACTGGGGGTATCCCTACCTGTTATATCTCCACCTGTGTACATGTTGTGCAATATAATAAGGCGCATGTTGAACTATGCTACTTTTCCGTGTGATACTAATTATATAATAACTTACTGTTAAACACATAAGCATTGAAGTAAGATTCTTAATTTCCTACCTGTAAATAGTAGCTCCAGTATCACTGAATCACTGTTGAACTGTTTACACATTGTTCGAAGAAATATCTATAGGCAGTACGTCGAAGTCCCGTGCAAACACTGATTTTCATGTAGCTTAGTTAAATGTATAAATCTTATAAATGCCGTAAAGAAATGAACCTACGTTGTATATTGTTATATTTTGATTTGCATGCATCTATAGATCTAAATGCATTACTTAATATTAACCATAATTCAATATTTAATATGTTACTATTATTTGTATTATAGTCTATATAGTTAAAGGGAGGGAGACCGGCATGATATATAAATAAATATACACGTGTTTATGCATGCTCAGTTGTCTCCCATCTGACACCGATGAACAATAGCTATCTTAACTTACATCATACCTTCTTATCTGACTGTAGATTATTTTGTGAAAACTATCAGTTCTGCTCTGCACTATCATCATTTTCTCTCGCTGTACTACCACCTTTATTTGTCATAACGATTACCATTTACAGTTGAACTTGCATTATATATTATATCCATTGCTGTTTTACACATGTAAAATCTTGGAATAAAAGAATTTGAATTGAATTGAATTGATAATAAGAATTAAAAACACAAACTTGGTACGATGATTTTAATTGCTAATATTAATATAATTTGGTTGGATAGGTTTAAATGTATTATTGGTGCTCTATTATCAGCACTTAGCAATATGCTAAACCAATTTGCTTTGAAATATTCCAATATATTTTTAATTACCGTAAGAGAAAATACTTTCCCATAAACAAACGAGTGCTATAGCATTTTTAAGTTGGGCTTATGAAAGCACATTCTGCACTATATTTCTTCTTTCATCGCGAAAATTTAAAATTTAGATTATTGAAATCAATCGATGTCAGCGGCAAACAATGACATCGAGTTGGGATATCGTTTATAAAGGAGCGAATAACAAAACACGTTTATAAACAATAATACACTATGTACAGTTGAGCTGAATGGTGCAAAATCTGAAATAAGTGACATCGGTGTCTTTTTCTGCAATAAAAATGTTTATCACTATTATTGTTAGACTAAATGCTGCATAAAAAGCGGTACATTGTTATGTTTCTGATTCAAATAGGGAGCGACTACATCAAAGTTAGGATATTTTGCTTTTCACACCGTCTTAAAAAAGCGTTATGTTTTTGAAAAAAGAATTGAGATTAACATTCATAATTAATCAATTTTAAAAATTAAACTGATGTCTGAACTTGTTTTATTTTTCAAAACATTAATGTATTGTGATAATGTGCACAAGCCTGTTAAAATTTGAGAGCTGGATGATTCGTATTTTATGAATTAAGTAGTACTACAGCCACATGTTTTATGGCGGAGGAATACCAACCTTAGTACTGAAAAGAAAAGTTGTTTGGAGGAGTAATTTGCCGACTTAAGGCTTAGATAAACATATCATTACAGCACCTTGTTTATAATAACTCGCAAGAGGATTTCCGTAACGAGTGCTCCAACAACACTATAAAACGGAAAACTGAAACATGTTTGGCATTGTTAAGACTTTAATCCCGCTTAAAATGTTGCAAATAGGGTTATCAACTCCGAACAACATACAATGTATATAGTTACGCCAATTTGTTTTACAAATATACGTGATAATTCACATAGGTGTTTATGGATATTGAGTAATATACTAATAAACGAGTAATTATATAATATGTATGTCGGACACATCTGAAGAAGGTACGGTTATTACTGAAGAGACACACGGCAGGTTTGCAAAATACTAGTTTGATTCACTGTTTCCTGCTGTTTTATTTGACTTTAATTTAAACAAATAATCGG